>BSBK01012426.1:0-133057 GCA_027943335.1 Chamaecyparis obtusa | reverse complement strand
ATCCATCGTATGCATCATTCATTAAATTAACTTGTAAATGTAAATTGCATAAAATCAACAATAAATCAGTCACATAACACAAGTAATTTTGGTTATGGAGAAACCCTTGTTAGAAGGTAAAAACTACAGTGGGGATGACACCCACAAATCTTTCAGTACTGTAGATAATAAAGTTTTCCTGTTAGGGCTATAAGTTGTGATCACTCTAGTGATCTTACCCTATTAGGGGTAACAATTAGATCAACTAGATCTACCTAGTTATAGGATTTAAACAACACTACTTGAGTGTCTACTCGGTTAAGATATTTTCAATAAAGTTTGTTAGGTCTACTATGTTAAGAAATTTTTGCTAAATATGTTACAATGATTAGAGAATAACATGATGTATCTAAAAATGACAACTTAACCTTGTCTAGAATAGATCTATGAAATACTGATTAAATATCACCTTGATATGTGAAAATCATATCTCTAAACTACTTGGTAGCCTTGTCTGATTCTGCCTATTTGAATGTCTCTGAATTCTTCTCTTCTCTATCTGATAACTAATGTCTTGAAGTTAGATTCTTGCTTCAAGATCTCCTTTGCTTGTTCATACCAAAAATTACATCATTGTCATACTTATGTCAAAATGACATGAAATACAATTATACAGTATACTGCTATTGTCAGTTAACAAAATTAGGTTACAATATATTAGGAAAAACCCTAAGATCTAAGATGTACAAAAATAACCTAGATCTAGAAATTACATAGAGATCATCATCACAATTAAGGATTACATCCATAATAAATGATCCTCGATCTTTGTAAAATGTTTTAATGATTCTGTTGTAATCATCTGCATAGATAGATGTGCCAAAACTAACTACTATGTCATTTCTTGGATTGCTGGTAAACACTATCAATAATGCTCCATAGTTATACTAGTGCTCAATGTCCAGTCTGCTCATTGTTTACTAATGCTTAGTATCGGTACATACACTAATGCTCAGAAAAAATGCTCTGGTACTTGGTTAGAACTATTTTGTTTTCATTCTTGGTACTACCTTGAGATAACTTAGTGTGAAGCCTTATATAGTTAACCGACTAGCATGTATAGCTTGTAGTACTTCCATTTACCAACTAGATAGAATAGGTAACCAACTAACCATCTTTGATACTAATGAAAATCCTTAATGCTCAAGTAGAGATAACAACCTCCCCCTTTGGCATTAGTATCAAAACCTTGAATGTATATAGACCTGATATCTCAAAATTGTTATAACTTCACCTTATACATATAGATACCATAACTTAACAAAATTTCAAAATTTCTCCCCCTCGATGCATGCTCCCAGTAGTGTGTAGTAAACTTATCATTTCCTTTACATAATTTGGCATATACATGAGTTTTCCCCCTTTTTGATATTAATGCCAAATACAAAAGTGTATACTTATAATTTATTCAAAAATGTGCTAATGGGTTTTCTTCAGAGAATCCAAGAGGTTTTCCCATTCCTCTTTCAAGTTGGTTAGAGAAATGTGCTCAAGACCCAAATTTTTCATGCATCTCAAAGATGTTCTCCAACACAGAAATCTCTTGTGTTGCAACAAGTTTTTGCGCTTGGACAATGTGTTTCTCAAAAAATTTCAAATAAGGAAGCAGCTCAATTTGTAGCTCGGTGACCTAGTCACTTATCCTTTGTTCCTACTTCCTTAGAATCTTCTCTTAACCACCTAAGTTCTTGAACCTTCAGTATATGCTTAGAAAAAGCATCCCACTTGGTTAAGGCTTCTTGTGCACTGGCTTGGATTTTGGTATCCAACTGTTTAATTTTCTCACTGATATCAGTAGTGAAGGTCTCCATAGTGCAAATTTAATCAATATTTGACTAATTAACTAAGTAATAAGATTGATGTCAGTTATTACCTCAGATAATTTCACCTTATTTATTTCCACTTCCTAGCTTATTTTCTCTGCAATTTTATCATGTATATTTTAATTCTGCCCTTTCTTCAATTCTTTTCTTAGCTTCAATGTTAGGGGCATTGATTTCTTCTTCAAGGGTAGAAAGTTGGTCCATCATAGGTGTGTCTTCATTAATCTGTACCTTAGGTACAATTTTTGTAAGAAATCTCTTACATTTTCCAATATCTCCTTGCTCTTGCATTCCATTCTCAGCTTTTCTTATGTGGCTTTTCTTGTACACAAATCCCCATATTTTCTAAATTCTTTGGTTTCTTAGGTTCCTCAAGTCACAATCAAGTATAACAATTATTTCATCAAGTGTGACCAGCCCTTTTCCTTGTTTCTTCTTCTTTTTCTTCTTCTCTGACTCTTGAGGTGATCTCTTTATAAATTGTACTATAGCTTTATCCTCAACATTTTGTGTGTCTTTCCTGGTTGATACTTTTTTCTCCTTTTTCTGCTCCTTGGTAACTTGTGTGTTGGTTGTCTAAGATGGAGCCTCTGATGTTGTGTCAGGTGGGGTAGCCTCGATTGCTTTGGGGTCATCTTGGCCCTTTATATCTTTATCGGTGGCCTCTTTTTCTTTTGGCTTATTTGTTTCTTTCAGTGTTCTAGTTCCTTGATCCCCTAATGTATCCATTGGTTTCTTGGGGTTTGAGCCTTTAGGTTGTTCCTTGGTTACAATTTCAACTACTTCCATCAAGATAGGAAGTTAACTTGGTAATGATGTGATTGCAGGCTCGGTAAAAGTACCTTCTTCTTGTGTTGTGCCTCCAACAACATTCACATCCTCATCATCATCTCAGTCATTAGGATCACCATTTGTAATGTCCTCAATGAGTACATCTAGTGCATTTTTATCTACAATTTGGATCTCAACCTGATCCGGTGCATCTTGTGAAATATTTATGTCTTCGGTGGCATCTATGGTATCAGGTATCTTAGTATCCTATACATCTGATTTTTCTTGGTTCAGTGCCAAGTCTACATCTTCAATATGAATACCTTTACCTTTTGACTTTTGTCTCTTCTTAGACAAGTTGATAAATGCCATCTATTTAGCTTGCTCTCATACTGCATCTATTGAGGTCCAGATGAGTTGACATGACTCATCGATGTCTACTAGATTCTCATCTAGTATCTGCAATGCCTGTCTTTTTACTCTAAATCTCCTAGAGTATTTTTTCATGTATTCTTCAATTTTAGAAGGATACAAGTTAGGAATTGACATAACTAGGGATTGTTCCCTCATTTTCTTCTTGGTGTCTCAGGCATAGGACCATTTCTGATTTATTCTTTCCTCTAATGCCTTAGGTAACTTGGAAAATTCAAGTGGAACTCTCTTAAATTGAATCATCATCTGGATGATTGCCTCTTCTATTGTGTTTTGATCCTCGGTTGACATGTACTCAAACTAACTGATTTCAAGATTAGTGAGTTCACCATTATGAATGATATCCTCAACAACTTCAATAATTTTTCTATCTTTATTGCTGACCACTTTGAATTGATTGTTATCATTTTCCTCATCTTCTAAATCTTCCTTAGCTCTTATCATTTTTCTTCTTTTCCTCAGTGCCTCTATAGTAGCTTTTGTTCCTTTCTTTGTATATGTTTTTGTAGGTGATTCTACCTTTGGTTTTGAAATCTTCACAACTCCCTTTATCAATGGTGGTGAAGCTATAGTTTTTTACCTTGTTCATTCTGTAGATTACACTTTTAACCACCTCTTCTTTGGAGTTAATGAAGGGGAAACTGGTGTAGATTATGTTCCTTATCAGACTTGATTTCTTCATTTTCATGTGGTTTATCAGTTAACATTAATTAACCTTCGATTGCAACTTCAACCGGTGAATTATCAGATGATCCAGAATCATCTCCAAACTTTTGAACTAACGATTTCATCATTTTTCTTGGCTTTTCAGTCATCTTATGGATAACTAGACCTATTTTTATTCTTGACTTGGCCTCCTCAAATGTTCCAAACCTCTTTTCATTTTTTGTCTTTAGGTTTAGCTAACAGAGCCTTGATTGATTTTGAAGGAAAATCAATATCGATTTCATAACCCATAGGGGCTAGCCATTTAATCCTAGGCTCCACAGCTTTTATCAATGTGTGGTTGGTGTCCACAAGAAAAAAAATCTCCATCTCATATTCTTTGACCAATGTAGTAGGAAATCTACTTTGAGAATTCATTATAATCTTAAATTTCCCAAAATAATTATCAAGAACTTTATTCAGATTGTTTCCCAAGTCATTAATCATATCATAAATTTGCACAATGATTAGTTTTTTCAGTAGACCAATCTACATTATCGATAGAAGGGAAAAATTGATGTATATAGAAAAATATGCACACTAGAAGTGATTTAAACTTACAAGTATTCAACTTTTTTGATCAGATAGTCTTCATATTTTCTTCAATCTACCTCAGAAGAAGCTTGACAAGGTCTAACTGAAAACTCTTCTTTATCATTTTATATGCGATGTCAATAGCTCCACATGGTACATTATTTAGTCTGCTTGATTGATAAATCTTATAGTCGATGACATGTGCTGCAAACTTAACCACTAGGTCATCAATTGTAGCAATTTTCAGTGCTCAACCATCCCATGCTATGCCTATATTCTTTTCAATGTCAACCCTTGAAGCACTACAAAAATCCTTGGTCTTATCAGTTGTTGGGTATCTGGTAACTCTATGAATCATATTTTTTGTTACTTTGACTAGTTTATGCAACCAAAATATCCCATCATGATACCAACTGAGTACAACCCTAATCCATTCATTTTTAAAAGTTTTTGGAAAGTTTAGGGCATTTGTAAGACCAATCTTCTCAACTGGTTTGAATTTTGATTTCAATTTTCTATCATCACTGCAAAGCTTCTGATAAGCTACAATTATCTCAAAATCTATGATTTCTCCTATTTTGTAGTGGATGCAAGATTTGACGTCTTCAACTAACAAAACCCTAGGTGGGATGCTTGAGAAAGCTTCCGCTAAATCGATCTTAGATGCAACTTTCAGATGAAGTTTGTACTTGGGTTCATCTTAGTTAGCTTAAATAATTAGGTTCACTTCCTCATCTACTATCTTAGATTTTTTTACCTTGGATGCACTACTACATTTGTGCCAAATTTCAACAAACACTTCTGAAGGGTAATTTTTTATTATGAATTTGGTGTTTTTTTTTTATAATAGGCCCCGATGGTGTTGATATTCTGATGGGTTTTAAATTGACCATCAGAATTCTGATAGTTTCAAGGTATAGATAAAAAAAAAGTGAAACACCCAAATTATTTTTATTTGGATTGGAAAGAAAATGAGCAGGAGAAAACTAGCAAAAGATGAGCATGAGAGAAGGTATGTGATTTCTTCATCTCTTCTCCCCCTCGCATCATATTTGACCACAAATTTTAAATGCATTGCATTTTATTTGATCATGAATGCTCTTTGAAATGACCACATTCTACTGGTTTCATGCCCTAGCCAATGCTTTATTTCTATTATTTGATGTTATTGGTGCTTGTGCTCAAGGATATTGATTCACTATTTTAAAATGTTTGGATTCACATTTGTTGATATTACTAGCATGATTAATGATGCCATTGTATATTGTTGAGATGCTCACTGAAATAACCACATTCTACTGGTGTCGTGCCCTAACTCGTGCTTTAACTCCATTATTTGATGTTATTGATTATCAAATTATTTTGAAATGTTGAGTTTGGTTATCAAATGGACATCTTGTGAGCTTCTAGCTAGGTACCATTTGTATTGATAGCTTAGGGAAACAAATGTATTATATCATTGATGTTAGAAAGTAAAGATCTCCAAGATAACTAAGAGGGGGGGGTGAATCAGTTATCAGATAATTTATCCATTCAATAGCTTTAAACAATATAATCAATGTACTGATCAACCATAGAAAGATAATCATACACAATTGCACAATAACACAAGATATGTTAACTAGGGAACCTCTTGAAAAGAGTAAACCCCAGTGGGAATGATGCCCACAAAATGATGCACTAATATGAAAGTTCCTTGTTAGAGGATGGACCCTATTAGGAGTCTTATGAAATACATTTAGTACATATAAATCCCTATTAAGAGATTTTGAATCCCTGTTAAAAGATTCTAACCTGGTTAAGAGTTTATGGAAGACAGAAGGACCCACTGCCCAAACAGCTTCAAGGCAAGATCTCTAAACCCACTGTCCAAAAGATCTTAGAATTATTCAATAGAATAATATGAAATATATTACCTCCTTCACACTATGCCAAAACTACACTCTCTGCTACACAAGATCACAATTCCAGATCTCTGTACTCACAAGTCTTCCTTCATCACTGAATTAGCTCTTTTCTTCACTTTATGCATATATTCGCATCACAATCTTCATAGTACACATTACAATAAGGAAAAAATTCCTTCTTATATACCAAACTCAAATAATTACAAATGAGTCGGTCCTCAATTACAAAATAATAAATTCTACACGCTATACACAGAATTCACATAAAATTGTCGGCTTCCAGTTACTGTAACTTTCTCCAAACATATCCTCAAAGTTTTTGCTATGAACCACATCATCATTAATGAGTCTCCAACATCCTTTTAACTATGCAAAATCATATTTCATCCCAGCTAAGAGATATCCTCCGATTTTTGAACATCGCTACATAGAAACACTGTCTAAACACTACTTTCACCAAAATGCTCATAACTCTTACAAATGAATGAATTTCTTTTTGCACTGTTAACCATAGGTTAATAACACACCAAAGAACATACCATGAATTGCACAAAATCCAATATGCAATACAACATGTGTGCAAAACAAAACTGTACCTACTTTCCTCCTAATATCCATAATATCACTATGTTGACATCAATGACAATCCAAGTCATGAATGCAACAACAACTACTATAGAATGACTGCCAAAACACTTTGCATTCATTCCTAACAATCTCCCCCATTGGCGTTGATGGAAACATAGATTGAAAAACATCCAATGTTCCAAAAATCCAATACTGCAACATCACTGCAAAATATGAAATCAAATCTTGCTTCATTTTCCTATTCAGCTCTCTCATAAAATCCACAATGTTTTTCATGTATATCTCTCCCCCATTGACATCAATGACATAAATTCCATCACTAAGTCAACAACAACTTAATGTCAAAAGACACTTTTCAGAAAAAATACAATAACAAGAGTCCTCATGACTCAGCTCATAAACTCCCCCATAGAGGAAGTTCCAACATCCAATCCAAAAGAAAGATAGGGCTCATATACCACTGGATAGATGCAATCATCTGCATCAATTCTCCAAAATAGGCTAGGGTATAACCCCAAGCATACCTCTCAGATACACAAATGTATCCTTAGGTAAAGGCTTTGTAAATATATTTGCTATCTGCTCCTTTGTACTTATGTACTCCAATCTTCTTTTTCTACAACTTTCTCTCTTACAACATGATACTTGATCTCAATATGTTTAGTCTTATAATGTAAAATAGGATTTTTGACATACTCATTGTACTAGTGTTATCACAATGTATAACAACAGGCTCATCAAACTTTATTCCAATATCTTTCAACATCTACTTCATCCAAATAATCTGATTACAATTATTTGCTGCTGCAACATATTCTACTTCTGTTGTTCTTCATGAAGTACAATTCTACTTCTTACTTAGCCAAGAGACCAATTTACCTCCAAGAAAAAAGGCTCCACCACTGGTGCTTTTCTTCTCATCAATGCTACCTCCCTAATCTACATCAGTATAGGCACATAGGGTAAAATCATCAGAATTCTCATACCGTAATCCATAATCCATTATTCCTTTCAGATATCTCAGTATCCTCTTTACTGCTGCATAATGTGATTCTCTAGGTTCTACTTGAAATCTTGCTACAATCCCAACTAAATGTGCTATATCAAGTCTTGTATGTGTCAAGTACTGCAATCCTCCAATCATAGATCTGTACTTTTTCTGCTCAACTGCTGGTGTCTCATCTTTGCTAGATAACTTATGTCCAGTTACCATAGGTGTTCCAACAGGTTTAGAATCTTCCATTCCAAATATTTTCAATAATTCATTTAAATACTTAGTCTGACTTACAAATATACCTTCCTTGCTTTGTGTTATCTATAATCCCAAAAAGTATTTCATTTCTCCAATCATGCTCATCTCAAATTTAGTCTTCATTTAATCTACAAATTTGTCACTAGCTTCATCTTCTCCTCCAAAGATAATATCATCAACAAATATAACTATAACCAACAAACCATTCTCAATTTCTTTTGTGTATAAGTTGTTATCTGCTCTTCCTTTTATAAATCCCAATTTCAATAAATACTTATCCAATCTTGCATACTAGGTTCTAGATGCTTGTTTTAATCCATATAAAGCTTTCTTTAACTTACATACCATATCTCCTTCTTGTGTCAAAGGAAAACCTTCAGGCTACTTAATGTAGACTTCTTCCTACAATTCACCATTCAAAAATGTTGACTTCACATCCATCTGATACACTCTGAATCTCTTGTAAGTTGCATATGCTAGAAACATTCTCACTGCTTCAAGTCTGGCCATAGGTGAAAAAGTTTCTTCATAGTCAATTCCTTCTTGTTGTGAATATCCTTTACATACCAATCTTGCTTTGTTTCTTATCACTTATCCTTGTTCATTCATCTTGTTTCTGAATACCCACTTTGTTCCAATCACATTCTTGTCTTCAGGTCTAGGGACCAATTCCCATGTCTTGTTTTTTTCAATCTGCTCTAGTTCTTCTTTCATAGCATTGATCCAATGTTCATCTTCACAAGCTTCATTAGTAGTCTTAGGTTCAATTTGAGAAATCAAACATAAATATACCTTATTTCAAGTCAAAACTCTATCTAAACCTCCAATAACTTGCTCAACAGGGTGATGTCTTGAAGTATAGTTGTTAGGTGTCATAGTTACTGATCTTGTTCTGACTGTAGATTCTTCTCTGCTTTCTTCTCTATTTTATTCTCTATTTTCTTCTTTGTTTTCTTCAGCATGACTTTCATTCAGCAAATCACTGTTAGTTTCAAAAAATAATTCTGCATTTTCAATGTTAGGCTGAGGTTGTGCTTCTCCATTAGATTCATAATCAAGCATTCTTTCCTAAATTTTAAACTTCTCATCAACTTTTACATTTGCACTTTCAAAAATAGTCTTAGTTCTTTTGTTATAACATCTATATGCTTTTATTTTTAAAGAATATCCAAGAAATATTCCTTCATCACTTCTAGGATCAAACTTTCCTATATCATCATCTCTCTTTATATAACATTTACTTCCAAAAATTCTAAAATACTTAACTGAGGGTGTATGTCCAAACCATAACTCATAAGGTGTCTTGTTTGTATCTACTCTGATTTGTACTCTGTTCATAGTGTATACTGATGTGTTCATTGCTTCTCTCCAAAAAATTTTAGCCAAATCATTTTCAAACAACATAGCTCTTCCTACTTCAGTTATTGACCTGTTTCTTCTTTCTGCAATACCATTTTGTTCTGGTGTTCTAGGGGCTGAAAGTTGTCTCTTAATGCCATTCATTTCACAAAAAGTGTTAAGCTCTCTAGATGTAAATTCACCACCTCTATCAGATCTTAGACACTTAATCTTCATTCCAGATTCATTCTCAATTTTTATTTTCATGATCTTAAACTTATCAAATGCTTTAGATTTTTCTTTCAAAAATGCAATCCACATCATTCTTGTAAAATCATCAACAAGAATCATAAAATACCTTTCACCAGAGAATCCTCTAGTCCTAGTAGGACCACTCAATTCTGTATGAACAATCTCCAACTTCTTAGCTGATGTGAACTTCTTATTGGGAAATGAACTCCTTTTCTGCTTTTCCATCATACATTCTTTGCAAATCATGTTAGTAGGTTTCATAATTCTAGGTAAATCTCTTACCGCATGTGTAGTGCTCACCTTGACAATATTATCAAAGTTTATATGAGAAAACCTTTTATGCCATACCCAACTGTCATCAATCCTAGTTATCAAACATCTCATCTCAGTGGGATTCAACTGAAATACATTACCTCTAGTTCTGGATCCTTTTCCAATTAGATTTCCATCTTTATCTTTTATCACACAAGTTTTCTCAGAAAACCAAACTTGATAACCCTTATCAGCCAATTGTCCAATGCTTAGTAGATTATGTCTTAGTCCATCAACAAAATAAACATCATCAGTGTTAGTCTTTCCATCAAGATTAATAGATCCTATACCCTTAATCAAACAAGGTGCATTGTTACCAACCCTAACAATTCCTCCATCATAATTATCTAACTTAACAAACTTTCTTTTATCTCCAGTCATATGATGTGAACAACCACTGTCTATAATCCAATCAGATTTCTTTTCAACTTGTGAAACTAATGCTTTTTCTTCCCTTTTATTAGATTCAAAACTTTCTTCTTTAATTGCTACAAATCCTATTTCCTCAAAGTTATCATTATCACTGTCACTTAAATGTTTTTCAATTCTTGCTTCAAAATCTTCATCATTTGCATAATAACATTCTTTAGATCTCCTAGGTTTAAAGTTGTTTCTATACTTCTTAACTCTTTTAGGACATTTAGATGCAAAATGACCATATTCTTGACAAGTCCAACATTTAAAGATTTTCTTACCATCTGGTTCTCTTTTTACAAGTAATGCAATATCTTCTTCAATCTTCTTATCTTCCTCAGATCTACTACTGCTGGCATAATCTCCATTCACACTAGTACTTCTTGTAGGTCTAATGCTAAGAGCACTGAATGTTATTTCCATTCTAGGTAGCTCTCCTAATAATCTCAAGTTCATCTCTGTTGTTTCTAATCTTCCAAGAAGAGTCTCTCTTGAAAAGTTCAATGTACAAGGTATCACTTGTTCAATCATCTGCATTGTCTACTTGAATACTGGTGTCAAAGTTCTCAAAATTTTCCATATCACTTCATTCTCTATCTTATCACCTCCACAAGACTTTATTCCTATCACAATCTCAGACATCCTACCCATATAACTTCTAATAGATTCATCTTCCATCATTCTGATATCTTCAAATGCACAAATCCAATTATGTAATCTAGCCTTCTTTACATGTTCATCACCTTCAAAAGTAGAATGTAAAGCTTTCCAAATTACATGAGATGTTTTCAAACATCTTACCTGACTATATTCATTCTCCAGTAGTGCTAATAAAAGTGCTTCTCTTGCAAGTATGTTACACATGAATAGATCTAGTTCATCTTTAGTTCCTGCCTCTAGATTGTCTTCCTTAATGATAGTCTTCTCATTCTTTGTAATCAACCAATAACTTGGTCCTAAACAAAATAGATGTGTCTTCATCTTTTCTTTCCAGCTATCAAAATTTACTCCATCAAACTTAGGGCTTTCTTTTCTAAAATTCACTATGGATCTCCTTAAGTTGTTAAACTTTTCTTTCAAGGACCTGCCGCTCTGATACCAATTGTTAGAAAGTAAAGATCTCCAAGATAACTGAGAGGGGGGGGGGGTGAATCAGTTATCAGATAATTTATCCATTCAATAGCTTTAAACAATATAATCAATGTACTGATCAACCATAGAAAGATAATCATACACAATTGCACAATAACACAAGATATGTTAACTAGGGAACCTCTTGAAAAGAGTAAACCCCGGTGGGAATGATGTCCAAAAAATGATGCCCTAATATGAAAGTTCCTTGCTAGAGGATGGAACCTATTAGGAGTCTTATGAAATACATTAAGTACATATAAATCCCTGTTAGGAGATTTTGAATCCCTGTTAAAAGATTCTAACCCGGTTAAGAGTTTATGGAAGACAGAAGGACCCACTACCCAAACAGCTTCAAGGCAAGATCTATGAACCCACTATCCAAAAGATCTTAGAATTATTCAATAGAATAATATGAAATATATTACCTCCTTCACACTATGCCAAAACTGCACTCTCTACTACACAAGATCACAATTCCAGATCTTTGTACTCACAAGTCTTCCTTCATCACTGAATTAGCTCTTTTCTTCACTTTATGCATATATTCGCATCACAATATTCATAGTACACATTATAATAAGGAAAAAATTCCTTCTTATATACCAAACTCAAATAATTACAAATGAGTTGGTCCTCAATTACAAAATAATAAATTCTACACGCTACACACAGAATTCACATAAAACTGTCAGCTTCCAGTTACTGTAACTTTCTCCAAACATATCCTCAAAGTTTTCACTATGAACCATGTCATCATTAATGAGTCTCCAACATCCCTTTAATTGCACAAAATCAGATTCCATCCCAGCTAAGAGATATCCTCTGATTTCTGAACATCGCTACACAGAAACACTATCTAAACACTGCTTTCACCAAAATGCTCATAACTCTTACAAATGAATGAATTTCTTTTTGTACTATTAACCATAGGTTAATAACACACCAAAGAGAATACCATCAACTATGCAAAATCCAATATGCAATACAACATGTGTGCAAAACAAAAATGCACCTGCTTTCCTGCTAATATCCAGAATATCACTGTGTTGACATCAATGACAATCCAAGTCATGAATGCAACAACAACTGCTATAGAATGACTGCCAAAACACTTTGCATTCATTCCTAACAATTGATAGTTGAGACTTTGTTAAAAGGAAATAGGAAAAAGAATTATTTTTATTTTTTTCCCTATTTTGATACTTAAGTGGCTTACAACCCTAGAGAAGTATATGCAGATTTACGGATGCAGTTGCAGGATACATAGTAGTCTATAATTCACAAGAAATCCAATCATCCAATTTGAATAGAAATTAATACAAAGAAATAGGGTCCTCCAATGGCCCAATCATCTAGACCTTGATTGTCCCCTCAGCCAGTGACCCTTAAAAATTGGGTTATCATGCAATCCGTGAGTGAGCCTTCATTCTCCTAGTCTGCCCTACATCCCCTTGCTCCCTTTCTTATCAACTATATCCAATCTTTCGTTAAAGTCATGACCAAGAATGAAGGTCACCTTACCCATACCATTCATGGATTCTATCATGTCCCTTCTCAGAAGTAAGATTTAATAATAAATAAAATTAAACTATAAAAATAAATAAGTAAATAATAATAAATTCTAATATAATATTAAGTGTTTCAATTTTGAGAAGTCTTTAAAGAAATAAAATTATAGTAGATTTGTAGAGAAAGATGATAGAAGGATTACTAGCATGAAGAAACAATACAATATAATCCTTATCATTGTCATGAAGAATATAGGTTACTTAGACCAAGTATTTTTATCAACAAAGAAGAATAATTAATTATTAACTTCATCCAAGTAAGTCACGACATTGAGGAAGGATGATTAGTTGATACTGATCATTTATGTGATAGTAATGAAATAGTTTTTATTGATGACCAATCGACTAAACCAATATAAACATACAATGTTTATCATGCATGGTGAAATACAATAGGAACATCATCGGAGTTAGCAAACATTACCAATTAATATTAATAGTAATGATCAATAACGACAGTTTGGTAAGAAGTAGACAAGTATGGATTAATGCTAATATCAAGTGTTAACAATGATTAATATTGTTAAGCATCGATAATGACAATAATTAATGGCATAAGATAGTAAACTAATTAGTAGAATTTTTATAAATTAATCTGGCTATGTTATGAATAGGAATGAAGTTGAACAAACATGTCTATCCAATTACACCCATTCTCACCGCACAAGATATAAATTGGAAACCAATCTCATTCTACCGGGGGATAATATATGGAGGAAGAATCATTTCAAGAGAATCTGAGAAATGACTATTTAATAATTTATTCATGAGAGGAGATTGGATAATATAAATTAAGAAAGACATTTATCAGTACATGGGAGGTTGCTCGAATCAACACAAATAGTTGGAACCCATATAAAGGAAATGAATTATTACAATGCTGGTAAGCATTGTGTTACAATAAATTATGATGTAATGTATCTCAAATTTAAATACTGATTCACATGCTATTATATTGAATCTTATTAAAAATAGGGAACTACAATTAGCATTGGCATTACAATTATCTTGATTTGATATTTTATTTGAGATTTAAGGCATCTAGTTTAGCTGGACCATATTTAGGTGATTATAGCCCTTATTAAGAAATACACTAATATCATGAATCTTTTCACTAGTGATCTTAATAGGATTACGTCCAAGCCAAAAGAATTGGTCATGGAAGTGGCTTAGTGTAATCTCCATACATTTATTTTCATCAAACTCATGAAATTTTGCAGACTTTATGATCCCTAGATCATCCAAAAATGCATATTCAAGCTTCAAGTATTCATCATCATCATAAATTTCTTCCAAGTCCTTGTAAATTTCTCATAAACCTATCTCCTCATACCTACAATGTATGTATACCCTAATATCTTCTAAATGAAGAACACCAAGAAGCGTATATGAGAACGTGCCTTTAGGATCATCCTCAATTGAATTATGAGGGTGTATTTTGAAATTATACCTTGTTATATCCTTATTATAAAACACCTTGGGTGCTTCCATTCTTAACACACTTCTAGAAATTAAAATGTTCAAGATTAAACTAGGGTTTCACAAATACATTCACCGCAACATTGTAGAACTAGGGCTCACCTTCTAAATTTATAAATATCTTTTCTCACAGCACTTCAATCACTTCACTCCTTTAGCTCCAATACTCTTCTTATAACTGATCTCTGATTGAAATGGTGACAAAGTCATTTAAGTGTCACAAGTTATACTATACAAAACACAAAAATCTATGCAACTCCATAAAGTTGTTTCAGTCCAGAAGATCTACAAATCTTCTATGACCATAGATCTGACAATGTAGATCCATGCGGTGACTACTAAAATCATAGTATGTGTAAAAATATCTATATTTGAGATTTCATAGCTCCAAACACTAATTCAGGGGAAAAATAGGATTTTGGTGTCATTTTAGCAATGCTCCCCTTAAGGCCTGCAAGGCCCTTCATGTTGATAATACAAAATTAAACATTTATAATTGTATATAGAATAATAAGTTGGACATGGGACCCTCAATATAGTCATAAGAGGAAATATAAATTCTATTTAAATTATCATTTCATTTAATTAAGTTGAAATACTAAAAAGATCTATATGAATTACAACTATGATAACTAGAAATGAGAGATCCAAGGTTACAAACTAACAAGGGTCATTACAAATTTTGAAATGTTGTTCCAAACTCTGGAAAACTTTTATGTTGCTTCTTGTTCTATTTTAGTATCTATTAAATATACTACATCAAGTTTTGTCTCAAAATACTTTTTGATTAAAAGTCTCTAGTTAGGGGCATTGCAACCCCTAAAATTTCATGTTATGAGCTTCATTTCTTTCCGAGAGAGAACAAGTCTCTCCTAGATGTTAACTTTCTCTGGTCTTTTCTATTCTCCCTCTCATCCTCTTTCCTCCCGTATTTATCTTTTTGGACTTAGATTTATTTTTCTTGATTGTTCTATTTTCCAAAATTCCTTCCCCATCTCTCAAGACAAATTCATCTTATGCCCCTCCTTGATTAAGACCCCCCTCATCCTCAACATGGTCTTCATCACCTATAGTCTCAATTTCATGGATAGGGGACATGTAAATATCTTTAAATACTTCTTCTACCACAATGTCACCCTTAAAATTATGGTCCTCCTGCTCCATCTTCTTGATCTTCCTAGCTAAAGAAGATGAATCCTCCCCATTCCCTATTATTTCATCCCTCTCTTCCACACTCACTTATATTACTAATATATCTATTCCTTTCTAACTTAAGCTTGTAGATTACATGTGTTCACAATCAAGTCTATTGTATTATGCTCTATTTCCTCTATGATATTTCTAGAATCTCCATTATTCCTATCCTTACCAACAATTCTTAAACATAATTTATTTGATATGATAATAACATTCCAAACTGAACCAATGGCATGTTCTTCATGTGGTACAAGGAAGATTTGAATATCAAATCTTCCTTCGTGAGAGCTGAGCATGAGAGAAGGTATGTGATTTCTTCATCTTTGATTGGTATCTTTGACAGGAAATATCTTTCAAGCCTCTAGCATCATATTCGACCGCAAATTTCTAATGCATTACTTTTTATTTGATAATGAATGCTCACTAAAATGACCGCATTCTACTGGTGTCATGACCTAGCTCGTGCTTTATCCTCTCAACTTCCCCAACCACTCCTAATTGGTTAGAGGGATTAGTTGAGTGTTTAGACACTAAAACTTCTCATGCAACTCCCAAAATTTTACATACAAAATAAAGTTAAATCCATTTATGAATTAAATGTAGTATGCCAAAGGACTACTCCCAACAATTCTTAAAAATACTTTATCTGATATGATGAATTGTTAATAAAGGTCTTATATACAATGGTTGTCCCAGAATGTGGTCATTTCAGTGAGCATTCATGATCAAACAAAATGCTTGTGCTCAAGGATATCGATTCAGTGTTTTGAAATGTTTGGATTCACGTTTGTTGATATTACTGGCATGACCATTGTATATTAGACCTTTATTAATAATTCATCATATCAGATAAAGTATGTTTAAGAATTGTTGGGACTAGTCCTTTGGCATACTAGATTTAATTTTATTTTGTATGTGAAATTTTGGGAGTTGCATGAGAAGTTTTAGTGTCTAAACACTCAACTAATCCCTCTAACTAATTAGGAATGGTTGGGGAAGTTGAGAGGAAAGTTTTCAAACATTGTTATTCACCTATTGAATGCTTTGGAGACTACTGGTTTTACTCTCCATGCATTACCAGTGATTGAGATTCATTAAAGGATACAAAACCCTTCATTTTGGGTTATTGCGTGTGGATTCAAATATAGGCTTGATTTGGTTAATTTTTAGAAGAGATCAATAAAGTATTTAAAGACAATCTTACATGTTTGGAGAGGTTTGTGAGGCACTTATCATGATTTTACCCTCACAAACAATGACATAGACTAGTTTTACTAAGTTTCCTTTCTCTATTTTAAGGTTTCCTTTCTTTGTCGTAGGGGTATAATCAAAGGGTTCATTGAAAAAATAATCCTTTGAATGGTTACTATGAATATGAATGATTTGATATAGCATATTTCTCATTTTACTTGAAGTTTGGTATAGCTTGTGCAAGGGTGAAAGTACTTCTGATCATTCTGGTCGTGACTGTTCCTGTACAAAGTCAAGAAATGTAACTGTCTAATGAATATATGTAATGTTGAATGGATTAAATTCTTTATTCTTGGTAGAAGTGAATGGAAGGAATAGTGTTGGTTTTAGGTTTCATTTATTATTGAATTCAATGGTTTTGAAGATGTGTTGAGGATTTTTCTCCTTGTTTAATGTTAACTGTTCCTGCACAATTCACTCATACAACAGTGATATCCTATGTGATTGACAATTTCTATTTTTCCCATTTGATAACCACAGTTAACATTTCAAAATAGTGAATCATCCTTGAGCACAAGAACCAATAACATCAAATAATGGAGATAAAGCATGGGCTAGGGCATGACACTAGTAGATTAAAATTGAACAAATGACATGTTTAAAAAAAAGAAATAGAATGATAATAACATGCTGAAAATTATATTTTGTTTAATACATGCCAAAGGACCAGTCCCAAAAATTCTTAAACATACTTTATATGATATGATGAATTGTTAATAAAGGTATAATTTTGTAGACTGCTAGTAGGAAGGAAGATTTGACCTAGCCAAATCTTCCTTGTACCACACAAAAAAGTGTGTGATAACTATGTCTACTCCAACCTTAATTATTTACGAATTCATCATATCAGATAAAGTATGTTTAAGAATTGTTGGGAGTTCTATTACACCTTTGTTGTAAACATGCCATTGGTTCAATTTTGTAAATTTATTTTTTGTGTTAAATGTATTTAAATGGAACATTAAGCATAGTAATAATATGCTCAATCAATTAGTAATTGGAAGATTAAATGCAGATTAGACCATTGTATATTAGACCTTTATTAACAATTCATCATATCAGATAAAGTATGTTTAAGAATTGTTGGGACTAGTCCTTTGGCATATTGGATTTAATTCATAAATGGATTTAATTTTATTTTGTATGTGAAATTTTGGGAGTTGCATGAGAATTTTTAGTGTCTAAACACTCAACTAATCCCTCTAACTGATTAGGAGTGGTTGGGGAAGTTGAGAGGAAATTTTTCAAACATTCATATTCACTTATTGAATGCTTTGGAGACTACTGGTTTTACTGTCCATGCATTACCAGTGACTGAGATTCATTAAAGGATAGAAAACCCTTCATTTTGGGTTATTGTGTGTGGATTCAAATGTAGGTTTGATTTGGTTAATGTTTAGAAGAGATCAATAAAGTATTTAAAGAAAATCTTACATGTTTAGAGAGGTTTGAGAGGCACTTATCATGAGTGTACCCTCACAAACATCAGCATAGACTAGTTTTATTAAGTTTCTTTTTTCTATTTTGAGGTTCTCATTGCCAAAGTGGCCAAAGACTATGTTAGCCTAATAAAATATGGGGATTCTCTTTACTGCTGCAAATATTTGAAGGTTGTTGCACTTGGATGGATGTGTACCATTCTTAAGAGAATTGGACTGAGTTTGGCTTACCTCAAATAGGTGAGGCAACATATGTAAAGGTTGTCATCTATTGACCCAAACACCAAGACTATTTTGATCTGTGGGTACCCTAATGTTGGAAAGAGTTATTTTATTAATTATGATGAGTTGTATCATTCCCATCATGTCCCATGCTTGCACCATGTGTACCCTCAAATATAGGATGTAAATCATTACTCTTCTTGACCAAAGGCTGCCATATCTTGAGGTAGTGGAGTTATGTCACTGTTATAAACTCAGAATTACGGTCATACCCTGGTGAAAAATTTTAAATGGATAAAAGCACCTTTTTTATGCAATGGTCAGGCCCAACATTTATATCTTGAATGCCAATGCTAGATGCCTCTTCTTTACTAATTAATCCATGTGACAAATCTACTAACCTGTGAGAATGAGGAAAGGGGCCTCTACTATCCAAATTCAAAACTTGGGACTTTTCTGTCCTTCCATCTTCAGATTCACCACACACCACTTCATGTTCTTCACCAATTGCTGATTCAAAATCAATCTTTGAACAATCTAAATACTCATCAAACCTCTCTTTAATGTCCTCACTACAAGGATCATGTCGTCTTCATTGCATCTTCTTTTTATTTCATGTTTTAATCTTTAAGAACTTGATCAAGAACATAGGTTTTAATGAAATATCAATTTGATTAGCAAAGTTTTTGTTCTTTACAAATTTGAAAGGCTCTAATACTTACTAGGGTAGATGTGGATGTGCAACCTTATGCTTTTACTACTAAGTCTCTTTTTTGGGGGCATACTGATTATAAGTACTTGAAATATATCAAAAATGTTGCTAATTAAGGTTGGTGGGATGATTACGCCTATCCTAAAAAAAGACTGTCAAATCATTATGCTTTCAAATCAATTACCTATCGATGTATCCCTTGCGAGGGAGAGAAGCCAAACACATAAAGAACATGAACATAAACACGGCAGCTAAAAAACTTAAATGAAATATTCTAAGAAGTACCAAATGATGAATGCTCAATTGTTGTAATGGAAAACCATCAGAACTGTCCATTTCTAGAACTTGATTTTCTACTCCAAATGATTTTTCTATAGTCATAATGATTTTTCTAGAACTTGATTTTCTAGTATTAATGATTTTTCTATAGTCCTAATGATTTTTATATAGTCTTAATGATTTTTCTTTCATCCTAATGTTTGTTGCTCTTGATAAATTAGGCCTTGTATTTGAATTTTTATTGACCATTTTATTTCAACTTGATATTTCATTCATTTTTCATATACACAAAGACTACAAATGTTGATAAAAAAATGAGCTATTTGATTTAGGTTAACTATTCATGATTTTAAATGGTCAATATTTATGATGGTACTCCTTGGTGTATTCCATTTTAAAATAATCACGTTTCTATGGCTATGATAAATGTTCATTTGTGTTGAGAAAATTAGAGTTGAAAAAATGGTTGTTCAGTGTCTGTATCTATAGGTTGCAAACAAATCATCCTTCTTCCACCAACATTCTAGTCAATGTACAAGTAATGAGTCATTCCATTCAAGAAAGACCATCTCTAACGATATCAACCCAAAACAAAATAAGGAGTATGCAAAATTTAGTGATTGTATCTGCCATTAGAGCCACTTCATATGAACAGGTGATGAACATGCAGATTTTCCTGAGCACTAATATGAGTTTACCTAGCAACACATGTACTATTGTGAAAATCACCACAAATCTATTTGTTGTTGGGTCTAGCTCCTAGTATTGCTTGGTCAAATATGCATTTTTTTCACCTGCGCATATACCTTCTATGATCAACTCTTATATGCAGAGGTGATGAACATTCAAATTTGCCTAAGTAGTACTATGAGCTTTCCTCCAACACATGTACTATTGTGAAAATCATCACAATTTCATTTGTTGTAGGAAATCTCACAGTACACATGTCTAGAGGTCTGAAGGAAACAAGATAATTTGAAGAGTCACGAGTCTTGAGATTGTACTTAATATATCCAAGCTTCATTCAATGGTACATTCAAACATGAAACAAACCATTCTTAAAATAGATTAAACTAGTAAACCAAAGGACAACAAACTAAATTGCATTAACTCGATGTGTTGTGAAAAGCAATGAACCACAAACAAATGTAGTTCATTTATGGGAGTTTTCTTGGGAAACTAATTGCTCATATGTCATCTACTTCATTTTTATGAAGCTAATTATCATAGGATCCAAGCCCAGGCTAGAAATATGTCTTCCCAAAGACATAAAAAACATGCACATAAACATGACATCTGAGAAACATAAATGTAGATATCACAACAGATGAGAAACATAAATGTAGACATCATGGTCACAATTTTTTGGAGACAACATAATTGAGTTGTATACCAAGATGATGCAAAGCAACTACTACTCCTATGATTCTAGAGGAGTAGTGGTTGCTTTGCATCATTTGGGTATACCACTCAATTATGTTATCTACAAAAACTTTTGACCATGATGCCTACATTTATGTTTCTTAGTTGTTGTGTCCTAGGAACCCTTATGACCCTTTATGACCCTTTATGACCCCTAAGAATACACATCTTAGAGGTCTCAAAATGTTTTAAAGGGTCATAAGAGGCTCCTAGGAGGGGCCAGATGAGCTTCCACCTTCACGTGGTTGGCCTTGTTAAGTAGCTCGAATGTTAAACTATTCTTGAAACAAAGAGAAGCTCAATAATTTAAGGTCTCAGTCCATGGAGATGGTGAAAAATGATGGGAATCAATGATGGAGAGTTTTTAATTACTAAGAAGACATATATGTAGTGGAGGCCAAAAGGGATTTTTGTGGAGATTTGCTAGATGTGGAGATTTTCTAGAGAGGATTTCCAGATTGAGTACCAGTGCAGAGATGATGATTCAGTACTACATCTATAAAACCTTCACAAATATCCCTTTTTTGGCCTCCACTCATACCTCTTCTCAGAATCTAGAAAATTTGGATATTGTATCTCATCCATGCATGAAATGTGCTCATGATTGTATAAAATTACTTTTGTGAGACTACGATCAATTATGAGAAGATAAACAACAAGATAATTTTATTATATCTTTCATTTCTTTTATCCATTCATATTTTCTTCCTTCTCTTATATTGGATACAGTGCAGTGTACATAAAGGCAAGGTGATGATTATTCTCAGTGATCAACATGTATAAGTCTTCTAGACCTTACCCAATAGCTAGGACTAAAGCTAGCAGAGCTCAAGAGACCATCATATTTGGTCTCCATCTTTGGTCCATATACTAACAAAACATTTTACATTTCATTAGCTCATCAAATGTGGTGATTTGAAAGAATTTAATCAATGATATTTTCATGTGTAATAGATATTATTTTAATTTGATGGTGAACAAATTTATCTACTTCACACACTTGTATACATCAAGTACATCCATAAAGAATCATCCCCCCCAGTGGCTTGAGTAATGTAGGCCATGGGAGGAGATGCTTCTTTATGGTTGTGCTCATAGTATACAAGTGCGTGGAGTTGATAAAATCATGCAACATCAACTTAAATAATATATGTTATCATGAAAAATATTCTATTAATTTCTTTCAAATGCCCTCATTTGATGAGCTAACGAAATGTAAATTTTTTTTTTAGCATATGGACCAAAGACAGAGACCAACTATGATGGTCTCTCGAGCTTTTTTTTCTTTACTATGCTAATCCATCACTTTTTTGATAGGTAGTAAACCTTTTCTGACAGAAGATTGTCAGATATACGACAGGTCAACCATCGGATGGAACCCCAATATGATGGATAGGTATGACGAGGCTACTATACATCCGAAGGGTTCTCCTATCAGACATCTACTACATATCCATCGCATTTTTGACCGAAGAAATGTTGTAAGAACTATTTTTTGATAGATCAGTTTCATAGAAAAATTTCTATTTATGTGGTCGATTCTGACGGGAAATGATTTTGGAATACCAACATTTATCACTTATGTCACCATTTCCAATGCAAAAATGCCGATGGACACATTTTTCAAAGTTTCAAAAAATGGGCATTGCAAATCTGACACATGGCCATCAGAAAATGGCCTCAAATGTACTAGTGATGTGAATACCATTATAATCAATTTAGGGTTTTGGAAAAAAATGTTGAATGTGCTCTGTAGAAGTTGTACTTACTAGGAAATAATATAGAATGTGCTTAGTTTGATCTGAAACTAACTTGAATGCTTTTGAAAGCTCTCAGCTTGAATTCTCTCTATGAATATTATCTCTCTTCAAAATCACTTTGTGAAGAATGAACTAACTCTTTCGTATATTTATAGTCTTTTTCGAATTCCCACTTAAAATACTTGTCATAAATGCTTGACCTACTTCCAACTTGATGACAATTGTCAACTCGGTGATTACCTCAAAACATCAACAACTCAATTAACACGTAACTTTTCCACTTGGTTGATAATTATACTTAGTTAACCTTGCATAATAGTCACTGACGGGTAACTCTCTACTCCGTCTTTCTTATATCGACTATATGACTTTATTAGCTTAAAATTTATAAACCATAATGCATCTTAATTTATGCAGATTTGGTATGTGCACATAAAATATAAGGAGCTATATGTAAGATAAGATCAATTTGGAATATCAGTTCCATACATACCTATTTCACCTTGGGTGGAGGTACTGATGTCACCCAATCCAATGGATGAGGTTTCACTGACTACATTTCTTGACTCATAATTCTCATTAGATGCCTTTCTCCACATAGTATTTCTAATCCTCATGATATATTCAATAGTGTTTCCACTCTCAAATATATTTCCTTCTTCTGGGGCTCGGTCTCTACAATCCTTGCTTAGGTCATCGACTTTATGACAATGTAAGCATGCTATACCAGTTCTTGTCTATCTTCAAGATTTTCCAGCCCATCTCTTCCTCATACAATTCATTGAAATATGTCCATACCTTCCACATGCTATGCAATTGACCCATGTATGGTAATCCCATGTGTATGGACTATTTTGTCTCTTTGGTTGATAAGGTTTGTTCTTTTGTTTTGGTCTCTAGACTTGCTTCGTCTTTTCCTTACACTCTTGTGAAGTGTGTCCATTCTTTTTGCAAGTGTAACATAGTTTATCCATGGTAGGATTGTTAGAAGTCTCATTCATCTTAGCTCTTCACTCATATGCCTGATGTCCAAATTTACCACAATAATAACAATAACCATCAAAATTAGGAGTGACTTTAGGTTTACCTTGAGCTTTACTCTTGAAAACATTTGAAGTATATCCTAGTTTTCCATAGTGATAGCATGTCAATGTCTTAGGTTTCTGATTTTGATTGTTGTTCACTTGTTCAACTTATTTAGATGAGTCTCCTTGTTTGGTGTAGCCTAATCCATATTTTCTTCCAGACCTTCTTTGATTAATTAGAAAATCATCAATCTTCTTTAAATTGTATTCAGATTTCTTCATCATTTCATTATGTTGTAGCTGCATCTTTACTTCATTTCTCTTTTTTTTATTTTCTTCCCTGAGTACTCCAATATCTTCAAGTTTTCTTGACAACTCACCATTTACTCGGTTGATCTCCTAGTTTACAATCATCGTTTGATTTGATATTTCAAAGTGATGCTCGGTAAGTCTTTGTATCTTAGTTTATTTTTCTTGAAGTTGTTCAGTCATTTGTCTTTGGTCTTCAATTGCTAGATTCCTTTCTTGTTCAACTTATCTAGCATTTTTCATTACATCAGTCATTCTCACCATATGTGATTCTTGACCAATCTATAGAGCTTTCACTTGTTTAGTCAAGTGAAGATTATTTTCAGACAAATCATAGATTGCACTTTTAGAACCATCAGAAATACTTCCTAAACTAGATCCAATGTTGTAAAATAAGTCATTAATCTCTTCTTCATGGTAACTAGACTCATTTTCAAGAATAGCCAGGTTATTTCTCTGAACTAGTAACTTCTTCAATGCATCCTTAGCTTGTTTCTACTACTCTATGAACATCTACATTTGAATCTTATGACTCTCTATTGTCTTATCCAACTTATATCTCTCCATGGTTAGATCTTTACTCTTCAGTGGTTAAACCATCCAATAAGAGATCTGTGCTCTAATACCAATTGTTGGAATGGAGAGATAGGGTACTGAGAGGGGAGGGGTGAATCAGTAACCTCAAAAACTTTAACTCCAAAAACTCAATCAGAAAATAGTATTAAACTCATCTATTAACTAAATCCATTGTATGTATCATTCATTCAATTAAATTTTAAATGTAAATTGCATAAAATCAACAATAAATCAATCACATAACATAAGTATTTTGGTTACGCAAAAACCCTAGTTAAAAGGTAAAAACTATGGTGGGGATGACACCCACAAATTCTTCACTACTACAGATAATAAAGTTTTCTTGTTAGGGCTACAAGTTGTGATCACTTCTGGTGATCTTACCCTATTAGGAGTAATAATTAGATCAGCTAGATCTACCTAGTTATAGGATTTAAACAACACTACTTGAGTGTGTACTCGGTTAAGATATTTTCAATAAAGACTATTAGGTCTACTTTGTTAACATATTTTTGCTAACTCTGTTACAATGATTAGAGAATAACATGATGTATCTACAAATGACAACTTAACCTTATCGGAAATAGATCTATGAAATACTAAATAAGTATCACCTTGATATTTGAAGATCTTATCTCTAAACTACCTGATAGCCTTGTTTGGTTCTGCCTAATCTGAATGTCTCTAAATTTTTCTCTTTTCTATTTGATAACTAATATCTTGAAGTTGGATTATTTCTTCAAGATCTCATTCGCTTGTTCATACCAAACATATCATCCTTATCATACTTATGACATGAAATACAATTATATAGCATACTACTATTGCCGCTTAACAAAATTACATTACAATATCTTAGGAAAAACCCTAAGATCTATGATGTAAAAAAATAACCTAGATCTAGCAATTACATAGAGATCATCATCACAATTAATGATTACATCCATAATAAATGATCCTCAATCTTGGTAAAATGTTTCATGATTATGTTGTAACCATCTGCATAGATAGATGTGCCAAAAATGACTACTATATCATTTCTTGGATTGCTTCATAAACACTATCAATACTGCTCAATAGTTATACTCATACTCGGTGTTTACTGATGCTCAGTATTAGTATACACTGATGCTCAGTAAAAATTCTTTGCTGCTTAGTTAGAACTATTGTCTTTTTGTTCTCGGTACTTCCTTGAGATAACTTGTTGTGAAGGCTTGTATAGTTAACCGACTAGCATGTATAGCTTTTAGTACTTCCATTTACCTACTAGATAGCATAGTTACTTGACTAACCATCTTTGATACTAATGACAATCCCTAATGCTCAAGTTGAGATAACAGGGAATTCAAAACAAGGTGGCAGATGCATTGAGTAGGAGGTTTCTCATAGTCCAAGAAGTTCACTTGAAACAAATTGGCATAGAGAGATTCAAAGAGTCTCACCCAAAGGATGAGGAATTTTTAGTAGTTTACAAGGTGTGTAAGGACTACCAAAATCATTTCCATGGTGAGTAATATAACTATACTATTCAAGATGGTCTTTTGTTTAGCGGTGGACAACTCTGTGTGCTTAGGGTTTAAATGAGAGAGAACCTAGTGCAAGAGAAGAGTAATGGTGCATTAGGTTGTCATTTTGGTATACACAAGACCTTAGAACTAGTTAAGAGAAACTACTATTGGCCTAAGATGAATATATAAATTCAATAGTATGTAGAAACTTGTATAATCTATCAAAAGGCTAAGGTAACTTCATCTAATGTAGGGTTATATCAACCCCTCCCAATTCCAAATAGGCCTTAGGAATGCCTTAGCATGGATTTTTTAGTTGGGATCCCAAGAAAAAGTAAGTGATATATAGTATCTTTGTGATAGTGGATGGGTTTAGTAAGATGGCCCACTTTGTGGCATGCAAAACTACTAGTGCAAGAGCACCTAGGTCTTTCTCCAAAGTTATAGGTTTTGGTGTGGCTTGTACTAACCCTAGCTAGGTCAAAAGTGTGTGGAAGACCTTATAAGGTCTAGTGTGTGTGTGTGTCAAGGAGGTCTAGATTAGCATTAGTCCTATCTAGTTATTTTGGTTGTGATAGTCTTGGTCTGGATTCTAGTGTTTTTGGAATTTAAACTTAGGAATTTCGGTCAAAAACCCTCACTTGCATTGAAAAGTTTGTAAAAAATCCTAAAATGGATTTTATCATTATTTTATATCATTTGATAAATTTTAAAGGTGATTAGAATAAGTTAGGAGACAACATGTAAAAGTTGTCAAAATGTTGTCAATGCAACATTTGCAACTTTTCAAAGTTGCTTGACAACTTTGTCTCCACAAAGATATAAGCTTGTCTTTAGGGCTTGGTAAGTATCCTAACCACCTATACCTATCATGTGAATTTATTTAAGCCCTAAGAAGCTCATTTCCCAAGGTTGGAGTTTTTGAGCAAGAAATTGAAGTTTTGTGCCTTTATACTATGTTTTCAAGGTTGTGTAATAGTGAGACATTTGTGTTTGAATAGTCCTTTAATGGATTGAATCCATTAAAATCATGTGGGATCTATGTAACTAGATTATTTTACTTTCATTTTGTGTTGGTTTGAAGTTCTTTTATTTCATTAGGTTATTTTTGTAATTTATTTTGTAAATAAACTAGTTACTCATTCATTCAGGACTGTGTGTGCAAAAATGACTCCCCCATAAAACCCCACCATGGAATCATCATCACCTTGAGGGATATACTAGGGGAGTCCATCTATAGTGTAGATATGGAAGGAGGATCTCTGAAGAGTTGTTTACCTATTTCTAAAGACAAGTCGTATGCTAGTCTAGAGTAACCTAGCTAGGAGCTTGTGAAGTGTTTAATGTGTTTGTATGTAGGGGTTTGATTGGTAGGATAAATCCAAAATTGTTTTGATAGTCCTTGGGGTTATATAGAGACCTCAAAAGATGCTTAGGCCTTACCCAATCTATTTGATCACATTTTGAAGCAAAATCACTTGATTGGTCCAGTGAAGCCCAATTATCCCTAGTAGCCCTTAAAAGTAGGAGTCCCCTATACAGAGACCTTGGAGAAAGGAAACCTACAAAATATTTCATAACTTGAAAAATGGTTTCAAAATATCAACTTTTTTTTTGGGGTTTTTTGGGAAAGATTTGGAAGAATTAGCAAAAACTAGTCAAATAGGGCTAGTAGAGAAATTAGGCCTAACTACCAAGTTTTCTTAAGAATTTAGAGATCAATTGTGAAAGAATTGATACCATATCCTAGAGGGATCAAATGGAATCCTTGAAGGTGTCTATAAGAAATTCAAACCCTTGCTAACACTTGTTAAGGAAAGAAGATAAAGAAGCACTTGGATGGATCCAAGAAGGAGTTAAGGAATGGAAGATGAACTAGTGATAGTAACCCCTAGTGAAGCAAAAATATTGTTACCTATTGAAGAGGTGTTACTAAGTCCTAGAGTGGTTGAGTTAGGGCTTGGAAGATCCTAGAAGAAAAGATAAGGTCTTTAGTAACCTAGGAACAATAAGAGACCTAGGGGGTTTGTGCAAGCACACTAAGGGAGTTTCTATCAGATTTGTATCAGAACCTATAAGATTAGGCTTGTGGTGAATGTTTGAGACCACAGAGCTAGAAGGATAATTTACAATGGAGATCAATGCAAAAATAGAAAATAAATTTAACAAGAGGAAGAAAATATGTTTCTTGAAGAAAGAGGGGCCCAATTAGAGAAAAATTTGGATGAGGTGGATGAAAAAACTAAAGAAGTCAAAGACAAGATTGAAGGAAAACATAAGGAAGTACTTTTAAAGGATGAGGTCCCTGAACCAAACCCAGAACTTTTTGAAAATCCCTTCTTGAAAGTATCGAAAGTCTTGAGTGGAAAGGTATTGGAGGGCATAACAATCTTCAATTGAAAAATGGAACCAAAAGTAGTCCAAGATTGGATTGAAGGACTTTAGAACCATTTTGAATGTGATGGAATCACTAAAGCCCAAAAAGTTAAAGTGGATAAAGAAATGCCTAGGGGTTCTACACTCACTTGGTGTAAATTCATCCAAGATGAGAGAGAGAAGGAAGGGAAGAAACCCATCACCACTTGGAAAGCTATGTTGGATAAAATCATAGAAGCTTATGTGCTAGAGGAATATCAGATTTAGTTGCATAAGAAAAGACAAAGCCTTAGACAAAATGAGTTGGATGTTATCTCATACATAAAGGAGTTTCAAATATATCTAGGTATCTCAATGGCTTAAGGTGGACTATACAAGAAGAATTTAGTCTTCTTACCCCTACCATAGTTCAAAGATGCCACCAACTTGCAGTTAAGGTGGAAGAAAAATTGAAGAAGAAACAAGATTTAGAAAGTAATAGAGGTAGAGGAAGAGGAAGAGATGGTAGAGGGAATAGATGAGGTTATGGTAGTAGAAGCACATAGCCAAAGACCCAAGGTAAAAAAAAGCTAGCTAAACAACATGAGGGAAGGTCAAGTAGAGGAAGCTTCAATAGGGGAAGAGGCTCCAATAATAATTGGAGAAGAAGAAACAGTGGGCAAGGAAGAGGTTCCTATTTTGCAATAATGAAGTGCTATCACTACAACCAAATGGGACATCCAGCTTATAGGTGTCTAGAGAAGGGATCTACATCCCAAGGAAGTGAAAAAAGGGTAAATTTGGTTCAAGAATAATCTAGTAGTAGTAACAAACATGTAGAGGTACCATTGGAATTAGAAGAAGGGGAAAAATTGATGATTAGAAAGACATTGATCAAAGAGCTAGTGAGAGAAGAACCTAGCCAAAGAAGATCATTATTTAGAATGAAGTGCAAGATCATGGGAAAAGTATGTAAGGTCATCATTAACTCAAGGTTAATGGACAACATTGTGTTAGAAGAGGCAATTGGAAAACTAAAAATGAAGAGGATTCCTCATAGAAATCCATATAGAGAAACTTGGTTGAATAAATGACAACATGTCCTAGTGAATGAACAAGAATGGGTGGACTTATCCATTGGAAAGTACAAAGATAGGGTGCTTTGTGATGTGTTTCCAATGGATGCCTATCACCTCTTATTTGGAAGGCCATGGAAATTTGATATAAAATCCATGCATGATGGGGCCAAGAATTCTTACTCCTTCAAGAAAGATGGTGTGACTTTGAAAATTTAGTCTCTATTAGAAGGGGGAGAAGTGAATTCCAATGGCCCCAATTTCCTCTTGGTGAGTGAAAATAAGTTCTTTCAAACCCTTCAAGATGGTGATGGAGTTGGGTATGCACTGGTCTTGAAGCCTAAGGAATAAAAGTTAGAAAAGAAGACATAGATCCTTGGGGAAACATAGGAGATTCTCAAGAAGTAGAGTGATATTGTGAGTGATGGACAACCAACTACCCTACCCTCTACTAGAACCATAAGCCATCCAATAGACTTCATCCTAAGAGACACCCTACCTAAAAAAGTTCCATATAATATAACCCCTCAATATAATGAGGAGATAGCCAAGCAAATATAAGAACTCATGGACCAAGGACTTATTAGGAAAATTATAAGCCCATGTGATGTCCCTAATGTATTAGAACCCAATAAAGGAGGTACTTGGAGGTTGTTTACTGATTCAAGAGAAATTAATATGATCACTATTATGTATAGGTTCCCCATTCCAAGAATAGAAGATCTAATGGATTTTCTAGGAGATGCCAAGTACTTTACCAAAATTAATCTTAAAAGTGGGTATAACCATATAAGGATCAAGGAGGGGGATGAATGGAAGACTACCATTAAGACTATAGAGGTCTTGTATGAGTGGCTTGTGATTCCATTTTGTCTATCAAATGGCCCATCCACATTCATGAGACTTATGAATGAAGTTTTTAAGGAATATATTGGTAACTTTGTTGTAGTGTATCTAGATGATATACCAATCTTTAGTAAGACTAGAGAAGAGCATTTAAAACATCAATAAATTGATTTCAAGAAGCTACATGAGCAGAAGCTCATGATCAATTTGGATAAGTGCGAGTTCATGAAGAAAGTGCTAGCATATCTTGGTTTTTTCTTGTCACAAGGAAATCTTAAAATGGATCCAAGAAAAGTGAAAGCCATCCTCAACTAGCCTACCCCTCAAACTACAACAAAGGTGAGGAGTTTCCATGGTTAAGCACAATACTATACAAAATTTATCAAAAAATTTAGTGTTATTTGTGCTCCTATGTTGGATACCATAAGGGAGAGAATGAGAGCCAAGTTTCAGTGGAATCAACATTACAATCAAGGATTTGAGGAACTAAAAAAGAGGATAGCCACACAACCTATCCTAGTACTTCCTAGTTTTGAAAAACTATTCACAATGGATTGTGATGCTAGCAATGTTTCCATAGGGGCTTTCTTAAGCCAAGAAGGGAGACCAATGGCTTTTTGTAGTGAGAAGCTCAGTGATGCAAAGAGGAATTATTCTTCATATGACCTAGAGTTATATGCATTGGTTCAAGTATTGATAAAATGGAGGAACTACTTGATTCCCAAAGAGTTTTTGGTCTATTATGATAACCAATCTCTTAGTCTTTTGAACTCTTGAGACAAGCTCAATCATAAAAAAATGAAATGGGTTAAGTACTTATAGGTCTACACCTTCAATATCAAACATAAGAAGGGATTACAAAACAAAGTAGTTGATGCTCTAAGGAGGAGACTTTTGACAGTACAAGAAGTTCATTTGAAGAGCATAGGGATTGAAATTTTCAAAGATCTGTATTTAGAGGATGAATAATTTGTAGAGATCTACAAGGTATGTAAGGAACATAAGAATCATTTCCATGGAAAATTTTCTAAATACACAATGAAAAATGAATTTTTGTTTAGGGGTAGTCAACTCCGTGTCCCTAGGGGGTCAATGAGGGAAAATTTGATTCAACAAAAACATAATGGGGCACTTAGTGGTCATTTTGGAGTCAATAAGACCCCAGAGTTGGTTTAGAGTTTCAACTATTGGCCAAGGATGAATCAAGATGCTAGGAAGTATGTGGAGTCTGTAAAAAATCTAAGAGCACAACATCCAATGCAAATCTCTATCAACCTCTCCCCATACCAAGTAGACTGTGGGAGTATTTAAGCATGGACATTGTAGTAGGTTTTCCAAGAACCAAATAGGGATTTGATAATATCTATGTCATAGTAGATAGATTCAACAAAATGACTCCCTTTATCACTTATAAAACTATCCATGATGCTTGTAAGATTACATAACTGTTCTTCAAGGATGTAGTATGAATTCATGGATTACCCTTGAGTATAGTGTCAGAAAAGGACTCCAAATTCATTAGTCACTTTTGGAAGACACTATAGAAAAATATTGGAACCAATATGTCCTTTGAGTCTTCCTATCACCCATAGACAGATGGTCAAACTGAACTGGTGAATAGAAGCCTAGGTAACCTAATGCGGTGCCTCACCAAAGAATATGGGAACATTTGGGATCAAATCCTTTTCTAATCAGAGTATGTCTATAATGACATAATTAATAGATCCACATGAAGAATTCCATTTGAACTGGTCTATGGTTTGCATCCTAGAGTGACATTTGAACTCAAAGAGTTAAGAGATGGAACCAAAGGGAGTGAGTATGCTGAAGATTTTGACCATTCAATGAAAGAAATACATGATTTAGTCAAGAAGATCTTAGAAGAGAGAAATACAAAGATTAAACAAAATATTGATAAAAGAAAGAGGGATCTTCAATTTCAAGTAGGGGATGTTGTAATGGTACACCTAGATAAGGAAAGGTTGCAAACATGAGTGCCCAATAAGTTGCAGATGAGGAAATTAGGACCTTGTACCATTCTTGCTAAGTATGGTAATAATAATTATGAGGTGGAACTCCTAGAAGATATTGGATTCTCCCCTATCTTCAATGTGGTAGAATTAGTTCTCTACAAGGGCCCTACTCGTGATCCAAATCATAGTCTCACTGAAGTTATATAAGAAGTGGAAGACTTGCAGTTACCCTCTACACCACCAAAAAAGGTAGAGAAGATTATTAGCTCAAGAGTTTATAAAAAAACTAGACAAAAGGACTATTGGGAGAACCTGGTTAAGTGGAAAGGATAAGGAGATTGAAAGGATACTTGGATCAAGGAAATAGACTTCAAGAATTTGTGAATAGACTCTAACTTGATCAGTCCAATGGTGACATAAAATCTTTTTGTTTGGGAGAATGGTGCAAGAGCACCTAGGTATTTCTCCAAAGTTATAATTTTTGGTGTGGCTTGTAATAACCCTATCTAGGTCAGGAGCATGTGGAAGATCTTAGAATTTCTAGTGTGTGTATGTCTAGGAGGTCTAAATTAGGCTATCTTATCTAGTTGTTTTGGTTGTGATAGTCTTGGTTTGGATTCTAGTATTTTTGGAGTTTAAATTTAGGAATTTGGGTCAAAAGCCCTCACTCACATTGAAAAGTTTGTAAAAAATCCTAAAATGGGTTTCATCATGATTCTATATCATTTGATAAAGTTTTAAGGTGATTAGAATAGGTTAGGAGACAATATGTAAAAGTTGTCAAAATGTTGTCAATGCAACATTTGCAACTTTTCAAAGTTTCTTGACAACTTTGTCTCCACGAAGACACAAGCTTTTCTTTAGGGCTTGGTCAGTTTCTTAACAACCTATACCTATAATGTGAATGCATTTAAGCCCTAAGAATCCCATTTCCTGAGGTTGGAGTTTTTGAGCAAGAAATTAAACTTCTATTCCTTCATACTGTATTTCCTGGCTTGTGTAACAGTGAGACATTTGTATTTGAATAGTCCTTCAATGGATTGAATCCCTTAACATTGTGTGGGATATATGTAACTATATTAGTTTAATTTCATTTTGTGTACTTTTTAAGTTATTTTCATTTCATTAGGTTAGTTTTGTAATTCATTTTGTAAATAAACTAGTCACTGGTTCATTCAGGACTATGTGTGCAAAAATGACTCCCCCATTAAACCCCACCATGGAATCATCATAGCCTTGAGGGATATGCTAGGGGAGTCCATGTATAGTGTATATATAGAAGGATGATCTCTGAAGATTTGTTTATCAATTTTAAAGACAAGCCCTAGGCGAGTCTAGAGTAACACAGCTAGGAGCTTGTGAAGTGTTTAATATGTTTGTATGCAGGGGTTTGATTGTAAGGATTAATCCAAGATTGGTTTGATAGTACTTGTTTTTGTAAAAAGACCTCAGAAGAAGCTTAGGCCTTGCCCAATCCATTTGATCACATTTTCAAGCAAGAATTACTTGGCTGGTCTAGTGAAGCCCAATTAGCCGTAGTACCCCTTAAAAGTAGGAATCCCTTATGCGGAAACCTTGGAGAAAGGAAATATAAAAAATATTTCATAACTCAAAAAAGGGTGTTATAATATTTTAGACACCTAAAAATCCTTTAGAAAATAAAGTATTTTTATTTATTTTTAAATCCCTGATCACATCATCATTTGTTAATTAATTTATTTTTATGTCATTAAATCCCTTTATCTTAATTAAAAACATTTAATTAAGAAATCCCTCCCAAAAATGTTTAAATCTTATTTAAACATTATTCTCCTTATTTATTAATTATTTAATTAATAAATTGACCAAAAATCCCAAAATAAATAATTTATTTATTTTTTGACCAAAACTTGGCCAATTTCCTTAAGACCACTAACCTCTTCCAGAATCTTCTAATCCTTCTTTAATTTTGATTAAAGGCTAAACCCATCCTTTCTAACCCTAATCTCAACTCAAAATATTTAATTAAGATTAAATATTTAATTTTCATATTTATTAAATATATTTTAATAAATATTCCCAAAACCAAAAGCCTTTGGAATGAATAAAATATTTATTCCATAAAACCTAAGAAAACTCTAGACTCTTCTAGAAACTTCTCAACCCAACCTCTTCACCCATCCTAATCCTAAAATCCCCTAATCCTAATCCTAATCCTCCCCCTAACCTTGTCACATTCCCTAAACAAGGTTAGCCAACTCCTAAGCTTGACCCAAAGTCAACAAACTTTTAGAGGCTTGTCTTACATGCATTGAAGGCATTTAAGGCCTTCTTATCCCTCTTACATGCATTTATGGTGCATTTAAGAATCCCCTCACCCCTTTCTTACACCCTTTGACCTTAGGCACATTTCCCAAATTGTGCACATTCCTCCCATCTCTCAACCCAATCCCCTTATGACACTTGTCGCAAGGAGATAACCCTTCCCCTAATGAGCCTCAAACTCATTAAAGCTTTTGAGATAAATAAATCTTTATTTATCTCCTAAATTCCATATTTATCCTTAGAAAGCCTAGACTCTTCTAGAAAGTCTTCATCTGCATCCAAAGCCTAGACTCTTCTAGAAAGTCTTCATCCTTATCCCCTTGACTCAACCCCTAACCTTACCCCAAACTCTAACCTATCCTCCTAACCCAAGCCCTTAGGAAATCCTATAAATACTCCTCCTTCCAAGAGCAAATTATTATCTTAGTTTTTATCATTTATTGCATTGTTATCATGAGCATTTTTAGCTAGATCATCTTAGCATACATCTTAATTGTTAGATTTCTTCATATTTTTCATGTTTTCTAACACATATTAGAATAGCTTAATGGATTAATCTTAGTTCATATTTCAAGCTTTTCTCATCATTTATGCATCACCATAAATCCCTCTCCATGCATTTGAGAGCACACCCACATCCCTCTAATTGAAGCAAATCAAACATTTGCTCTATAGCACTTGTTTTTAGCAACAATTTTGAGGTGGCTTTGGTTTTGTTTTCATGTCTTATGCTGTTTTTAGTTCATGAACATGTTAGATTAGTCTAATGTTTGAATGTTTCAGCCTTTCAAGATAGGTAATAGGTTCAAAATCATAGTCCACAAATATCAACTTTGTTTTTGGAGATTTTTTGGAAAGATTTGAAAGAATTAGCAAAAACTAGTCAAATAAGGCTAGTAGAGAAATTAGGCCTATTTGCCACATTTTCTTAAGAATTTGGAGATCAATTGTGAAAGTATTAATACCCTATCCTAGAGGGATAAAGTGGAATCCTTGAAGGTGTCTAGAAGAAATTAGAACCCCCACTAACACTTGTTAAGGAGAGAAGATAAAGAAGCACTTGAATGGATCCAAGGAGTTAAGGAATGGAAGATAAACTAGTGATAGTCACCCCTAGTGAAGCACAAGGATTTTTACCTCTTGAAGAGGTGTTATAAATTCCTATACTATTTGAGTTAGGGCTTAGAAGATCCTAGAAGAAAAAATAGGGACTTCAGTAACCTAGGAACAATAAGAGACCTAGGGGGTTTGTGCAAGCACCCTAAGGGAGTTTCTATCAACTACCCATGAAGCATCCTACATAGAAAATCTCTCCTTTAGAGAGGTAGTAAGAATACATGGTTTACCTTTTAGTATTGTATCAAATAGAGACTCTAATTTTATGAGTCATTTTTTTAAGACCCTATGGCATAAGCTTGGCACCAATCTTTATTTCATCTCTGCATATCATCCCCAAATGGATGGGTAGACTAAGGTAGTCAATTGGAGTTTGGGAAACCTTTTAAGGTGTCTGATGAGAGAGTATGTCCAAGCATGGGATCAGCTAACTACCCAAACATAGTTTTCCTATAATGATACAATCAATAGGTCAACAGGGAAGAGACCCTTTGAGATAGTTTATGGAATACATCCCAGGGGTATTTTTGAGCTTAGAGACCTTGGAAACAATGCAAAAAATAGTGGATTTGTAGAATATTTTTCCTATTCAATGAAGGAGGTTCATGATATAGTAAAGAAGGCCCTCATGGAAAGTACAACTCACACCAAATAAAATATAAATGCCAACAAAAGGGAAGTTCATTTCTAGATTGGAGACCTAGTCATGGTACACTTGAATAAGGAAAGCTTACAAAAGGGTGTTCCACACAAGTTTCAAATGAGGAGAATATTCCCTTGTGCTATTCTAGCTAAGTATGGGCCAAATATTTACTACGTTGAACTACCGAAAGTCATGGGATTTTCACCAGTCTTTAATGTTGCAAACTTGGTGGCATATAAAGGACCAGATCCTAGTCATAATCACCACCAAACAAAGAAGGCAAAGAAAATCAAAGCACTGATGTTTCTAGCTACACCAAACCTCTAAGAAGAGAAGATATTAGACTAAAGGATTGTCAAGAAGACTAGAACCAAGGCATATATGGAGCACCTAGTTAAATGGCAAGGTAAGGAAGAATCTAAAGCAACTTGGGTCCTAAATAGTGAATTCAAAAAGTTAGGCATAGATCCTAACTTATTTCCTTCAACTAAAGCATGACTTCTTTTTGTTAGGGGATAATGGTGTGGGAGAAGCAAGGGTGAAAGCCCTTCCTTGTTTTTGTTGTATTTCTTTCCTAGTTGTCTAGGTAGAATAGGAAATAATAGGAAATTTTTTTAAGTGTTTAGGGTTTCTAGGATAAGGTTAGGAGGCTTGTTTGTTCAATCCACTCATTATAAATTCATAGAGGACACACAGGTCAAATAGTGGAATGAACCCTCTAGATCTTTAGCAGATTAAATTTGGACTATTTTGAGTCTTAAAAATCTAGGTTAGAGTCTAGTTGAATTATCCATGGAGTTAAAAATAGCCTAAGACCATTTAGATAGGAGCTTAGAAAAATTTATTTGACAACTTTGCTCCTAATGCATTTTTTTACCTAAATAATAGAATCTAGGTTAGTTAGAGTTTTTGAATCAAGGAGGAAGTTATTTAATACCATCCATGGCAGATTCATGAGTTTGGTTAAGTCTTTGATTCATTTTATATGTATTGTGTGAATGTGACCAGTGACAGAGACTGTGTAATTCATTTTGGGATTGAAGAACTTCATAAATGGCATAGAGTTTTTTGTGTTTTCAATGTAATCAAATATTTATGGTTTTTTAACAACTATGTATGTAATTAGTTTGAGAAAAATTTTTCATTATATAGTTTCTTTTTTAATTTCTTTAAGATGTCAGTTCTCTAGTCAATTCTGGACCGTGTAAGTAAAATGGCCTCTCGAGCTTCCTAGGACCATGGCAAAAAAAATATGCCTAGTTGGAATGCAAGAGGGGTTAGTGTACATAGTTTTTCCTTTTGGTTTGGTTTTAGAAGTGAGAGGAATGAATAATGATCTCTTTCCCTAGGTGAGCTTGGCAATAGCCCGACTAGGAAAAAAGAGGATCAAAATTTGTATATTTCACAATTGGATTGATTGAAGCAATCCTGGAGTTAGAGCATGTTGAGTCAATGAAGACACAACTCTCCAAGAAATGGTAGAACCCAATGACATGTTTTCACTGGTCTATGAAGGAAAATCCAAAACAGTGAACAATTAGGCTTATTTTTAAGGATTGTGTCCTTACGAGAAGGAAGGTACTATACAGAGGGTTTGAAGGATCCTAACCTTGAAAATATTTTTTAAATCTAAAAAGGGTATCATGATCCATGATTATTTTTGGGGGTCTTTAAGCTAAATTTTGGAACAATCCCTAATTTTTATCTAGATAGGGCTACAAGGGGCAACTAGGCCTAATTCCTAGTTTGTAGGAACTCGATGGTAAGAATATTGAATATAGGTTATAAACCTTCAAGATAGTTGTCATTTCACCTAAGAACACTGAAATTTAACCCTGAAAATCATGGTGAGAAAGTTGGCATAGGTGGCTAGAAAACCCTATGTAAATTTTAGTGAGCATTGAGACACTTGCTGGTAGGAAGAGACTTGGTTGGAAGGGTAGTGTTCTATGTGACTTGGCCTTGCAAATTAGGGTAGGAGAATCCCTAGGAAGGTCTATTGAAGAGACCTTACAAGAGAGTCAAATTGACTCCTAGTTGAAGATCCAATACTTCTCCTATCAAGGGATGACTATAGTGATAGGTTCCCTAGTCCTATGACATTTGCAATAGGAAGCCTAGTTCTAAGATACTAGTATGTATTTTCACTTCCATATCTATTTTTAGTGAGATTTTTTGAGAAGATTTGATTATCTTAAATTCTACATCAGGGAATCCTAATTGACAATCCCTTCACAGGGAAAACTGTGTTGACGGAACCTCAAGCGGTAATAGCCATTTTCACCATGGTATGACAGCCGCTATATAAATGTCCTTGTGGAAGAAATCTCCATGGGTATGGTTCATTGTTGGGTTGTCAGATCTCCCTAGCAGCTCTTAAAGATTAAGTTCTCAGACTGTGTCAAAACCCTAGTGCACCGGGATTGGAGTTCACCCCTTTGAATCATAAAAGTTGCAGAGTCAAACCATTAATAAAAACCCTAGAGAGGCCAATTTTTCACTTTTAGGTATATGTGTGTTATTGCAAAACTTTTTAGAACATACACAATTAGTACTCTCAGGGATTAGCACAATTTGGTCACTTGATTGTTCATTTGCAAGGTTGCTTTTTCCCTTGTTCATTGTTTTCAGATGTGCTTGGAATCACTTGCTTCCTATTCTGTGTGCTTGTTTATCTACTTGGCTATTAAAAATGATCAAATCTAGTATAACCTTCAAAATTTGGACAGTACAATTTGCAAACAATCCAGAACTGAAGACCTTAAATTTTGCAAAAATTGATGTAAATTCTTTTTGGAGTCAAAAGTCATTTCAGAAAGTCAAAAGTCATACGAGTTTTGTCAAGTGTCATTTCAATATTGCCCATCTGTCGTATGATTGAGAACACAGTGTCGTACGAGTTTTCAAACCAACAAATTCAAGAAAGTCAAAACCCTGTTAGCAACTATCGTACGAGTTTTGTCAACTGTCATTTCATTATGGCCCAACTATCGTATGAGTTTAGCAACTATCATTTCATAGACTACCCAGTGTCGTACGAGTCTGTAGAGTGTCGTTTGGAAAAATTTGAGAGAGTTGTCAGAAATTGTCAAATTGCAAGATATCCAATGTTTCCAGCCTAGTTCTAGAATCTGTCAAAAATATCATTGTGTCAGGAACAGAGCAGTAGCTATTGAGCATTCTACCATTTTCCAAGTTTGATCTTTTGAATCCGATCTAGTCTTCTATTTGATCAATTTGAGTCCTTTTTATCTCGTGTCAAAACCTTGTCATAACTATCAATCTTCAATCAATCTTCAAAAATAGACTAAGTGTTGAGAACTCATGTCTACTATCTTTTGGGTGATCTATCCCATACATCCAGGGCACAGTTTCCTTCACCCACATCTCATCAGATCTTCAAAACTATCATAATCTTGACAAGGTTACGTCATCCAATTTTCTCGAATCAAATTGTTCTTCAGTTGTCTTCATCCTTTTCTTCTATTTCATTCAAAGTTAATGGTGGAGACCAGAGCTTCTTCACACAATAAATCAGAAGAAACATCTCAGAACTTACTTTTGACCAATACCCCAGGTCCAACTCTTGAACAACTCATCAAGTCAGGTATCTATGAAGATGACGGTCTCAGTAACTTTTGATTGAAAACTAGTTACATACCTCCTTTATCAACTCATAGAGGTAATTAGCAAACTCCTCCTCAATCTATTCCAGGGAGCCCAAAAACTCCTATCATGTCTCAAGTAGGGACAAACCATGGTTCTCTAGGAGGAGGGTCCCAAGGACACCATTCTCAACATAATGCCGACCAAGAACCTACCCCCTCTGAAATCCATCGATGTCAGAATGATGATGAATTCTAGAGAATGATGAGGCATTTCTTGAAAGTGGATAGAGAGGCATACTTTTTACAATTAGCCCAGGAAGGGGCTAAGCTTCCTCCCAACTTTAACGTTGATGATATAATCACACATGAGGAAGAAACTCCACTCACAGCTATGAGAAAATAGATGCATGCTATACAAGTCAAATTTAACAATCTTAAGAAGGAGAAGGAACCCAAGGAGTTCTCCATGGAGGCCCTATGTCCTTTCCCATTTGACAAAAACTTGTATATTCCACCATTCCCAAAAAGAGTGGAGATACCAAAGTATGACAAATATGACGGACACTCTGATCCTCAAGATCATGTCAGAGAGTTCTGTACACAATCCATGGAATTCATGCGTGAACTAACTTATCTAATGCATCTTTTTGCTAGATCCTTGGGAGGAGCATCCATTCAGTGGTTTTCAAGATTGCCTTCTATGATCAAAAATTTTGAGGAATTGATTAAATTGTTTTATCAACAATATTCCTACAATATTCAACATTCGGTCACCATGATCGATATCTGTAACCTCAAGCAATATCCAGGGGAATCATTCCTAACTTTCCTCAAGAGGTGGAGAAAGAAGTTCTCTCTATATGCTAGACAAATTCCCGAAATGGAGAAACTTGAAATCTTTATCAATAACCTTGTTCCAGAGCTCAACTATCCATTATAAATGCAAGATCATGTATCTTTTGATAAAATGGTGGATAATGCAATCAAGATTGAGAAAGTACTTGTCAAGAAAGGAGAAATCACACTTCAAAAGGACAAGTCTGAATCTAGATCTAGCTCAAAAGATAAAAACAAGAGCTGGAATAAAAACAAAGGTATCATCTTTGATGGAGTTGTTGACACTATCAACACCCCATCAAAGGCACTGATCTACAATCTCACCCTTGCCACCAAAGCCATTGAAGCTTCAGAGAAAAAATCTGCTGAACCATCTCCAAAGAAGCCATTCAAATGATGGGATAATAAATGAAAGTTTACTCCCCTGGGAGAATCTTTGGAATCTGCCCTGAGAACCCTAATAGCTGATAACATGATCTCTTTACCACCAATTTGAAACCCTGATCTGGATCCAAAACCATATTGGTGGAAAGATAATGCATTCTATGCTTTCCATCGGACTAAAGGCCACAGAACTAATGGATGCTTCCACTTGAAGCATACCATTCAAGACTTGATAGATCAAGGGGACATCACGATTGATAATCCTACTAGCAAGAATGATCACACAGCATTTACAGAACCATTTCCACAACATGGCAAGGGAGTTTCCACTTCTCAGCCTAACATGGGGGCAAAAGTCAACTATGCCTACCCTGGAAACAATGCTGTCATCAATATGGTTGAACCATGTCTCTCTGAGAGCTGCAATGTCATCACAATTGTATGAAGAGATAGAAATCATTCCTTAGCTAATGCGGTTACCAGATCACAAGCTCAGGCTCATCTAAAAGGACAAACACCAAGTTCATCTAATGTCCCTAAGATACCTTTCAATCTCACATCTACTTCTAAACAGAAGGTTGCCTTAAAATCTTCCAATCCAAAGGATACAAGACCTACATCTTACAGCGTCATCCAAAAACTCCAGCATACCAATGCCAAAATCTATATGTTTGGGTTACTTTGAATATCTCCAGCTCACAGAGATATCCTAGACAAAGCTTTGCTTGGCTCTAATGTTCCTGATGATCTAGATCTAGACAGGTTCTAGACTATGGTTGGTCATCTAACGTCTCTGCAATATATCTCCTTTTTAGAGGAAGATGAAAACTCCCTAAGTCACCCACATAATCAGCCCTTGCACATAGAAGTCTTGATCCAGAACCGTCAAGTCAAACATGTGTTGATAGATGGGGGTGCAGGCCTCAACATTTGTTCTTACAGCTTAATCACACAGTTGGGATTCTCAGAGATGGCTATTGATCCTTGAAAGAAGATCACCATAAAAGCCTATGACAAACAAGAAAGAGCTTCTAAAGGCACCATTGTCTTACCCATCCGAGTGGGTCCGGTCATCAACGATACCACATGTCAGGTGCTTGATCTACCATTGGCTTACAATATCCTTCTAGGGAGACCTTGGATCCATGAAATGCAAGCCATCCCTTCTATGTACCATCAATGCTTGAAATTTCCCTATGAAGGGGTAGAAGTTACTATCCCAACAGATTTGAGTACAACTTGCAATACATTGAAGGAAAGTGCCGATAAGCTTGTACCTAATAACAGAGAATCTTCCATCAAGCAACAAAATGTGGCTTCCACATCCAAGATGGAAGACATTGCTAAAGAGATCAATATCAAAGAAAATGGGATGGGAGAATACACTATAGAGCCAGTCTTGTCTCTGACATCTCTCCCTATCTCGCCCAAGTCATATGGAAAATTCTTGAAGCAGTCTAAATCAAAACCTAAGGAACCTATAGAAGCATACAAAATAAATTTTGTGGCTGAGAAAGTATCCAAACAAGAATTTGAAGAAGATGAAGCTGTGCTGGCATGGCTATACAAAGAGGATTCTGAATCTAAAATTGTTCAACCTAGTGAATCTATAACACCTACAATCCCTTCTAATTCATATGGTCCAGGAAACAAATTGATAGCCAAGATGGGATATTCTGGTCAAGGACCTCTAGGAATCAGTGGAAAGGGTCTTGTGACACCCATTTCACATATTGGTAGAGCCAAAAAAGATACTGGTGGCTTAGGGTTTAAGAAGAAACCCTATCATCTCAAAGGTGGTTGTTCTCATGTCATAGAACAAATTGCACTAGGAGAACCCCTTCTTAAGAAAGAAGAAACAAAACCCTCTGATGATGATTCAGATAGCTCTGAGCTTATCCCCTATGAAAAATTGCCTAAAGAGATCAAAGATCTTCTTAATGATATAGATGATCCTATCAAAAGAATTAATGTAGTAGAAACACAAGAACCTACTATAGCACAAGAGATGGTTGCACCACAAGAACTAGCCAACCTTGAAGGTGATCAAATTGATCAAGAAGAAGGGGGTAGTTATTCTGACACTGATTCCCATGAATATGAATTCAAGTTAGAAACTGAGGGTAATCCTTCTTGGGGTATTCATCTTGATTTCACACATTTTCTCAAATTTCCTAGAGATCCTGAATCAAAAGTTGAGTCAAATGACTATGAATGGGGTGCCATTCCAGAAGAAGATGAACTTATAATAGAGAAATATATTGATGTTATTCACCAATATGTATCTCAACCCAACATAGGTCTAGAGTGAAACAATGAACTTAACATGTTTGATCCACCTATGGCTAAAGAGGACTCCCATGATGATGTTGAGCCTATTCACGAATTAAACATTTTGAGCTGTAATATCACCTTTGAACTTGAGTGTCGGGTTATGACCAATGATGACATATCCCCATCCGTGAACACCATATCCCAAGCCTTTCCTACTTTAACTATCTAACACCTTGATCTTATCGACCAAACTTCCACAAACCCAAGCCATGGTGTTTACACCTTTTCCAGTGACTATGCCCTTGCTTGTTACCTCAATGCAGTCGAGCCTATGAGGACTTCCATCAGAAAACTGAGCGTCAGCATGACCAAGTCGAACATCAAATATCTTAGTCAAAAAAATAAAAAGAAAAAGAAAAAGAGTTTGGAGGGTGAAAACCATTTTGTGGCAGTCTTAGAACCTACAAAAGTAAAAAGAAAAGACATATCTGAAGGTGAAAACCTCTCTGAGGCACCTAAGGATGAGATATTTGATGTCCTTTCGAGTCATTTATAGGATAGATCTCCAGTTCTGATTGAGCCCACTCAATCCATCAATTTGGGTACAACAGAGGAACCACAATTGGTAAATGTAGCACAATCTCTATCAGAAGAAGAGAAATAGAAATTCACTACATTCTTATCAGAAAAAAAGATCAATTTTGCATGGAAATATTCAGATATGCCAAGATTGGATCCCAATCTCATTATGCACCATCTATCCATTGCTCCTGGGGTAAAATTGGTCAAACAAAAATTGAGAAAGATGCATCCTCATGTGGCACTCTTAGTCAAAGCAGAACTAGAAAAAATCCTCAAAGCTGGATTCATCCGTGTCATAGACTATGCTGAGTGGATCTCTAACATTGTACCTGTTTCAAAACCAGATGGTTCAATCAGAGTGTGCACGGACTTTAGAGATGTGAACAGAGCATGCCCTAAGGATGACTTTCCACTGCCTAACATTGATATGATAGTGGACATGACTGCGGGCTATGAAATGTATTCCCTTATGGATGGTTTTTCTGGATACAACCAAATCAAAATTGCTCCAGAAGATCAAGAGAAAATAGCTTTCACGTGTACGTGGAGAACCTTCTATTGGAATGTTATGCCATTCAGACTCAAAAATGCTGGAGCTACATATCAAAGAGCAATGACATCTATTTTTCATGATATGATGCATAAAACAATGGAGGATTACGTGGATGATACCTTGGAAAAATCTATGATTAGAACTAAATATCTAATAGACTTGAGCATGATCCTAGATAGAATGGAACAGTTTAGTCTCCTACTAAATCCTAAGAAGTGTGCTTTTGGTGTCACTTCTGGAAAACACCTCGGATACATAGTCTCAAAGAAAGGTATTGAAGTTGATCTGGCTAAAGTCAAGGCTATCATCGAGATGCAACCTCCCAAGAATATCAGTCAAATGCAAACTTTGCAAGGGAGAGTACAGTCCATCAGAAGATTCATATCACAGTTAGCTAACATATCACAACCTTTCACAAAGACATTACATAAAGGTGTGACCTTTGCATGGAATGAAGATTGTGCAAAGAATTTTGATCATATCAAGAATTATCTCTCGAATCCTCCTATCTTAATGCCTCCTATTCATGGGAAGCCATTAATATTATATGTCTCCACAATAGATACATCACTGGGGGCATTGCTAGCACAGCATGATGAGAACAAAATGGAAAGAGCCATCTACTATATAAGCATAACATTGGTGGCGTATGAAAAGAACTATTCTATGATTGAGAAAGTTTGTCTTGCTGTGATCTTTGCATCATAGAAATTGAGACATTACATGTTAGCTCATACCACTCATTTGGTAGCTAAGATTGATCCACTGAAGTACCTACTAAGCAAAACTGGCCTCACAGGTAGACTAGCTAAATGGGTCATGCTCTTGAGGGAATTTGACATTGAATATGTTGAAAGAAAAGCTATCAAAGGATAGGTCATTGCTGATCAATTAGCTGAAGCACCATTGTTTGATGATACACCCATACAAATGAAATTTCTTGATTCCTCTATCATGCACTTCTCTTCTAGAGCATGGCAATTATTCTTTGATGCCTCCTACACATAGAATGGATCTGGAGCAGGCATATTGTTCATCACTCCTTAAGGATACTCGATACCCAAAGCATTCAAACTAAAGTTTCCTTGCACAAATAATATTGTTGAATATGAGGCACTTCTCAATGGTATGAAAATGGCAATACAGTGGAGTGTTACAGAGATGCACATCCATGGAGAATCACAACTAGTTATCCACCAAGTCAATGATGTGTACCAAACCAAAGATGAAAAGCTCATTCCTTACAAGAGAATGGTAGATGATTTAAAGAAATACTTCATCTCTATCACATTTGAGCAAATACCCAAAATAGAGAATAAGGTTGCCAATGCAATGGTGACATTATCTACTCTCTTACAGCAGCCCGAACATGAACTATGCTATGAGTTCCTGGTGGAAGCCCTATCCTATCCTACATATGACTCCCCTGAAACCCGCATGATCTACACTATTGTAGGTTATGACTCATCTCGCTACAAAAATTTGTTCTCCTATCTCCACGACCAAATCATCCCTACGTCCTTTAACCATTTTGAGAAATGAAACCTTATCCGATCTACATCCTGATATGTCATCATTGGTAATGATCTGTACAAACGAGGTCTAGATGGTACACTGCTTAGATGTTTAGAACGGGAAGAGTCTCAATGTGCATTAGAGGAAGTCCACGAGGGTATATGTGGGTCACACTTGAATGGTTTAACGTTAGCTCAAAAACTTATTAGGGCTGGGTACTATTGGCCTGAAATGGAGAAAGAGGCTATTAAATTTGCTAAAAACTATCAATAGTGTCAAGTACATGGCAACTTGATTCATGCTCCAGGGAGAGATCTGATTCCCTTTACTACACAATGGCATTTTCAACAATGGGCATTTGACCTCATAGGTGCTATCCATCTGCAATCTTCTAATGGACATACCCATATAATCACAGCCATAGATTATTTTACAAAATGGGTAGAAGCAGTTCCTCTAACACAAGCAACGGGAAAATAGATCTCTATGTTCATCCTGAACTACATCATTTGCAGATATGGGATCCCTCACTCTATAATCACAGATAATGGGGGACAATTCAAAAAGAAGGATCTAGATGACTTATGTGCTAAATTCAAGATTACACAACATTGGTCTTCTATTTACTATCCTCAAGGGGATGGACAAGCTGAGGCTTCAAACAAAAATCTCCTGAAGATCTTGCACAGAACAGTTAATAAAATAGGAAGAGACTGGCATCTCATGATCAATCCAGCTCTCTGGGCCTACAGAACTAGTATCAGAACACCTACTAGGGCTACACCATTCACTTTAGTTTATGGGTCTGAAGTGGTACTACCTATTGAGGTTGAAATCCCATCACTCAAAATCAGAATGCATGGGCTTGTCACTGATGAAGACTACAGAGTGTCTAGGTTACAAGAACTGGAACTACTAGATGAGTGTAGGCAAGTAGTGTATGATCATTTCAGAGTGTATCAGAAAAGAATGTCTAGAGGCTACAACAAGAAAGTCTGACATAGAGAATTTCAGGTTGGTGATCTAGTCTTGAGAGAAAATCCTAAAAATCAATCACATCGAGAATGCAACGGGAAGTTCGAACCCAATTGGCTGGGTCCCTTTGTTATCACTACTACTTTTGCCTCTCGTGCCTATCAACTCTCAACAACTAAAGGAGAACAGCTTTGAGAACCAATCAACATTCTCCATCTGAAGAAATTCTACGCCTAAGGCATTCAGTGCTTGGTAAATGTCCTGAAAAAATCTTAAAAATAAAAAAAAGTCCTAAAAAAATGAACATCTTGGTGAAAACCTAGCAATAGGCGCCTTGATGATTCATAAAAAAAAAATTAAAAAAAATCAAAAATTCAAAAAAATAAAAAAATATCAAAAATTCAAAAAAAATTGAAAAAATGAAAAATACAAAAAAAGAAAAAAAAGAAAAAGTGCCTTGGTGAAAACTTGGAAACAGGTGCCTTGGTAGCAAAAATAGAATCTCTGCCAAGATGGTGAAAACCTGGCAAATGGGCACCACTTGTTACAAAATTCTCCATCTATGAGAACAATCTTGGTCTTTCCCAGCTTTCAGTCTTGCTTTAGTTTTTACATATCTCCCGATTTGTTTCTGCATATCCTGGTTTCAATAAGTCGATCTGTACACCAATCAGCTCAAGCGTCTGTATCCTATCAATGTTAAAATTTGGGGGCAATCAATGTCATATCCTATGGTCTTCCAAGTATCTTAGACATTTCCTATCCAGTCAGAGTCCTTTGAAGCTTCCAGTTGAGTCAGTCAGTCAGTCTCATCTCCAGAAAGGATTTTGCATCTACAACAATCAAACATCAAAACTCAACTAAAAACAATTTCTTCTTTTCATGCTTTTATCTCCTTGTATGCTTACTGATTCACATTGAGATTTTTGCATATTGTGTCCCTTCGAGCTCTTCGATGATGTCCTTTATAGGATTTAGAGGGTGATGACTGGGGGCATAATCTTTTTTTTTCTTCTGCTTGTATGTGAAAATCTAACAACTTTGGAAATTTTGGATTGAAATGGTGTCCGACTGTAAGAGCCTCTATCTCGAATTGGATGGCCATCCGTACCTCAACCATTGATACCCAAAAAATTCAAGGAAGTTTGATCTAACTATTGTCTTTTTGAGTAAGTTCTTTCTCCTACTGTGGAACACGATCTTGCCTAAGGAGGTGAACGATAAAGGGTCACTATGGGTAATTCATAGTGGATCTAGAATGATCTCTTGATTGTTTGATGTGTTTGCAATGCAAGGTATATTCAGGTCATCACGACATTCATGTTTTGATGCTTCTACAAATTGCTATATCAAAATGGACATGATATTCAAGTCATCCTAGCATTTGTGCCTTGATGCTTATATCTACTTTGACATTCTGAAAATAAAATCAATATTCATATATCCATGGTTGTATAACCAGTGGGTGTTGTATTGATTCTTGCACATACAAATCGATATTTATATATCTATGGTTTCATGGCTAGTGGGCATTGTATTGATTTATCTAGTTACCTAAAAGTTCAATGATGATAACAAATCGACATATGATTAGTGACTAGGTCCTAGGTCTTAAGTTGCAATTCATTTTGCATGTCTCATTGCATTTTGCATGTTTGCATGATCTCACAATGATTAAATGAACTTCAATGCTTAAATTATTCTTCAATCACCTCTTCCAATCTAACAAGAGCTGAATCCCACACAAAGGTTCCTCCAATGAAGCAGCAAGTAGAATCCTTTTTGGGGATCAAAATTCAAATCTGAGATCATTCATATTATTAACTACTTGCATAATCGACCTTCAATCATCACAGAAATCCATAATTCAACTTAACTGATTATCTTACATCAAACTATCAAAATTTCAACTTGGTCAACTATGGTCAACTCATGGTTTAACCTAGTCAAACTTGGTCTTTTGGACCTCCAAACGATGCAGAATGTGTTCTTCAACGTGTTTAACCACTTTTCCAATCAATTAACATGCTTCTGAACTATCAACGCTGACTTTTTTTGTCAGATTTCAATTTTAATCCTGAAGGGGGCATGGTATTGCACATCATTTAAAGTTTGTAAATCAAATTCAATCATATCTTCCTTAGTGATCAAGACAACAATCACGTCTAGTCGCTGATTCATCAAAAGTCCTTATCACTCAGGGCAAATCTATCATCACTTGGGGCATATCAGATTCATCAAGATCCATATCAATCCGGTATTCTCCTAATCTTGTAAACTGTATCAATTTTTTCAACCATCAGGTCATAGTGTTCTTTCCTTGGCTCTTCGACAACTGAAGGGTTTGGATGTGATACCTGCTAGTTCTGCTAAGACAATCAAGTCTAGAATGGGTCACTCACTTCTTTGCAATCCTAAGGTTTGGAATCAGGTGTTTTGACACTTTTTCACAATCATAGGTTCATTTGCTGCTATAGTGAACATTATCTTTAGTCATTCAGGACCTATTATCTCCATATCAAATCAATATCAATCAACTTCTGTCTCAATTTCAAACATCAGTTTCATATCTCTATCAAACACAGACTATCTTTGAACCACTGCGCTTTACATAGTAATTTAAAGAGGGGCAAAATGTAATACCCCAAAAATGGGCTATAAGTTCATTAATATCCTGTATCTACATATCAAATGAAATCAACATCAAAGTCCTAATCTAAGGCCATCTACACATCATCGAATCCTAATTGATTATCTTAAATTCTGCATCAGGGAATATTCCTAGTAATATTCCTTATCATCATAATTATCTTTTGTTGGCATTAAGCAGGATTGCCACTAGTGACAACACTTATTTGCATTCTCAGTGCAAACTGAGTAGAGTAGTGCAAACCGAGTAGGACAGTGCAAATGGAGCAGAACAGTGCAAATCGAGCAGGACAGTGCAAACCGAGCAGGATAGTGTAAACCGAGTAACATTATGTCTACCGAGTCACAGGTATTTACCGAGTTTGAAACTTACTGAGTGGTTAGTATGAATCGAGCCTTCACTTCTACTGAGTGCATGATGATGCCAAGTAATGCAGTGGACGTCGAGTATCAGAAAGTCACCAAGTTAGTTTGTAGGAACTGTGTAACCATACTTGGGCCGACTTAGTAGCACGTATGTTTATTTGTCAAGTTGACTTTGTAATTGTAATTAATTGTTTAGACCTGTATATAAACAATGTTGTACATATACCAAGTTGTATGTATAAAAAAAAAATGTGAAAAAAAAAGAAGAGATAAGAAAGGCAGTGAATTACAAAGGGTTACAGCAGTATAAGAAGCAGCAAAGACAAATTCATCATAGAAGGTGATCAGTACATCAACGAATCTCATTTAGCAATCCAGTTGTAAAGTAATAGATATAATGCTTCATCCTAATAGGTGAATCAGTACTAAAATCCTTTAACCGGGTAGACTTAACAGTCTTTTGTAAAATTTCTTTACCGAGTACATACTTCTTTTGCAAGTTTGGCAAAATCCTTTAATAGGGTGGATTTAGCAATCCTTATTGCTCCTAGCAGGGCAGATCATCAGAAGTGATCAATGTAAGCCTTAACTGGCCAACTTTATACTGCAGTACTAAAGCTTTGTGGGTTTCATCCCCACCCCAGTTTTACTTTCTTTTTGGAAGGTTTCTGGGTAACCAAATCTATGTGTCATTGTTGTGAATGCTTTTAAGTTTCATGCTTTCTATATGCAAAAGGATAAAGTGAACTATATGTTAATACATTTGAAAGAAAATTTGAAGTTACTGATTCACCCCTCCCCTCTCAGTAACTTGGTTAATTCCTGAATATTTCGAACATCTTTAATTTTATAATTATTTGGCAATAAATCACATTTATCCTAAAGTTTGATTAATTGAATATTTTCATATTTAATTAATTAGATTTAATATTTGCCACTTAATTGTGTAATTAAATTTAATTCTATCTATTATTAATTGTATTATTTAATTTTGACAATAAATCTAATATCATATGAATAATTGATTAAATTCTTATTTAATTAATTAAAGCAAGTTGTCATTATTTAATAATATAGTTTTTAATAAAAGTTTGATTAAATAATTGATTAACCCATAAATCAATTGTTTTATTTTTAAAAGCAGTTAATTTGGAAATAAATCACTTTATTATTAAATTAATTCATAAATAAAACATGCACAATCATAAAAGCAAACAACTATCAATTATCAATTAAAGCTAAACTCTATTTTGAGTTAAAACTTTGCTTTTTGCAAGTTTTTGTGAGTTAATTATCCTTTATTTAAAAATAACTCAAAAATAAACTTGAGTTATTTGAGTGATTTATGGCTTTTATCCATGCACCTCCAAAGCCCTGGATTTCTATAAAAACAAGGCTCAGCTCTTCATAATTCATCTCTCAAATTTGCATCCACAGCATCTCATATTTCTGCACAATCAAGCTGGAGAATTGGAGGCTGAGGAATCAACTTGTGAATTCAAAGCTTTGTGAGATCAATTTCAATTGCATAGTTTTTATATCTTAGCATAGAATTTCATAGTTTTCATATCATTGTTAGAATCTTCATTGTTAGATCATTTAGCATTCATTTCATATCAGTTTTCAATAGCATTCATAGCATATCAGTTTATTATTCTTATTGCATAGAAAATATAAAAAATATAGATTAATTGCATTCAATTTCATATCCATCTTTTGCATTCAAATCCTTCATTTAGGTGTCATCTAGGTCACTGATCTTGATTACAATCTGAGAACATTAATCTCGCACCTACTAGAAGGTAGTAAATCACTTGGTTAGATAGTTTTCAATTTTGCATGATTTTGATCTTAGCTAACCTCTAATGTTTTATTGAAGTGTTGTGTCTACAAATCAGGTACAATTTTCACACACACAGACTTCACTTGTCCAGTCTACCTAGGATCCTAATCTCTCTTCTAGGATCTCATTAGCCTCAAGACCCCAAGCCTAAGACTATCCAAACCTCACTCTAAGAGTTATTCTTCTTGTGTTTAACCTAGAAGGACAACAATCAGTAGTTTTGTCGCAATGCTTCTCAACTCTTTGGAAGACTCCAAGTGCTTCTTTCACCACAACTTAACCCTAGTGCTGTAGGGGGTCCATCCTTACTAGTAAACCATATATCCTAACTACTTTCTTGAAGAATAGGGAAGCTATTTGACTAGCATCATGAGTTGTCTTACATAGTACAAAGTGTGTCATCTTATTGAACCTATCCACTATGACGTAAATGTTATCCATTCCCTATTTTGTCTTGGGTAAGCCTACCACAAAGTCCAAACTTAAACACTCCCATGGTCTTCTAGGAATGAGAAGGGGTTGGTAAAGGCCTTCATTATTAGATGTTCCTTTCACCTTTTGACACACAACACATCCTTCTACATACTTTCTGATTTCTAGGTTCATCTTAGGCCAAAAATAGAGCCTTTGAACTATTTCTTGGGTCTTGTTAACACCAAAGGGGCCACTAAGTGAACCATTATGTTTCTTTTGGATTAGATTCTCTCTTATAGAACCTCTAGGGACACACAATTGACCTCTCTTAAACAATAGACCACTCTACAAAGTATATTCAAAGAATTGACTATGAAAGCAATTTCTAAACTCTTGTCATCCCTTATAGATTTCTACAAAATATTAATCTTCTCCATAAAAATATTTGAATTTTTCTACACCCATGCTTTGCAAATGTATCTCTTGAATAGTAAGAGCTCTTCTACTCAATGCATCTACCACCTTGTTCTGCAATCCCTTTTTGTGAACTTGATGTTGAAGGTGTAGGCCTTCAAGAATTCTACCCACTTCATATGCTTGTGACTGAGCTTATCTTGTGAATTCGGGAAGCTTAATGCTTGGTTGATAGAAAAGACCACAAACTCCTTTGGAAGGAAGTAGTGCCTCCACTTTCTTAGTTCTTGGAATAGAGCATACATCTCTAAGTCATAAGAAGAGTACTTCTTCTTAGTATCACTTAATTTCTCAGAATGGAAAGCCATTGGTCTTCCCTCTTGGCTTGGGACAACACCGATGGCCACATTACTAGCATCACACTCAACTATGAATAATCTCTCAAAACATGGCAAAGTTAAAATTGGTTGATTACAAACTCTTAGGTTTCCCATGATTAGAATCTATGGGGTAGCCATGAAACCAATATCTTCCTAGACTGAACCATTAAACTCCCTAGTTCCTAAATAATTTCAAAATCTTAACAAATTAACTCTAACCTATATGATTAAAACTTTCAAACCATTAACATGCCATCATCACTCAAACAAGCTAATTGTACACAGAAAACTAGAGAAATTCTTCTATTCACATCCAAAAACTTACATACTAAAATCTCTTACTTCTTGTCTTGGAAAATGGGATCATATCTCAACTAAAATATTCCCTCTCCTTGATTTTAGGCCACTACATATTTATTAGATTCCTTAACTCTCAAATTGAATCAATCTTGTCGATGTTGCATGCAACATTTGCACAAGTTGCAAATGTTGTAATGACAACTTTTGAGCATCTTTTTCATTTATGCTCATAACTAATTTTTAGGACCTCTATCCCTATTAAATTGATGATTTAACATCATTAAGGCCTTTCTAGGCACTTTTTACAGTTTCCCAAAATCTAGGACATATTTAGTCCACATTTCCAAACTTTAGGCCTAATCTAAAGACTAGCTATTTGAAAGAAAACTAAGCTAAAATAGATTGGACTTAGTACTAACTACTAATCCATGTAGTCACACACACACAAGAAGACCTTCTAAGGTCAAAGAAAAAACATACTAACTTGGCTAGAGTCAGTTACAAGCCAAAATGGTTTAAAGCTTTAGGGATAGCCTAGGTGTTCCTGTACTAGTAGAACCCCAAACAAGATTGAGATGATGCATGAAAAAGGACACAATAAAATATGAACATAAAGAGGAGTGTCTTGACATTTTAAAATACAATAGGACACAAATTATTGAGTTGAGCATTAATTTAAGGCTATAAATGGTCCCAAATATGCTTAGAGGAGTGGAAAACTAAATGAGTGGTATGAGAGCAGTGTGAATTTATGGAATTTAGCTCCCACTTTGTTGATTGTATGACACTATGTGAATATGAAAGATAAAGTACAAAAATGTAAACATTCATAAATAAAATATTATCAAAATTATCGAAAAAAGTTCTCACTATAGAAAATATTCAATAGGAACCATATTTTACAAAATAACTTTGTTAGTAAAAATTAAAATGACCTAGAATTATTACTAAGAGTGATTAAATTCAAGGGTATCTAGATGCCCCTATTGGAGCTTACTTATTTAGAATGTAGAATTAATTATCATGTGTAGCATGTTGAATTCTGAAGGGAAGTGATGAAAAACTCTTTTAATAGTGTCATTTATCAAAATAACACCATGTTAAAGAGAATTTGGTAAGGAGGATAATTAAATAATGGTTTCAACACAATAAAAATATGTGACTATGAGATCTCTAGTTTAATTTAAAATGAAATGATTGAAACATACTAAATTAGGGTTTATAGAGGATTTACCATTTAAATAGTTAAAACTAAATTACATATTTGTCTTATTAACTTTTGTTTCTAGTGCAAAGGGATCATTTCTAGCTTGGTAGCATGATGCCCTATAAGGGAGGTCCTAAATCCAAAATGATGGAGATTTTGATGAAATTTATTAGAAAGGGTAGCAAGAAACATGAGGTAGAATTTTTTCACTTTTCTTGTATTCAATTTTTTACTTTGAGTTCAAGTTTTTTCATATTAACCTATGCCAAATTTTGGGTTCCCCTTTTTTGGATGCCATGGGCCCATTTAGGGACTATTGTCCCACTAAGGTGTGATGGCCTCATCTATTGTAGATTTTCTAGCAAGCCAATGCTAACTATATGTTTTTCATTGATGAAAACATATGGTAAGAGGCATGCGTTAGAAGACTTATACAATAAGCTTTGAGTATATGTAGCATGGACATGTTATTGATGTGATATCATGGATGCAGATGTGATGTAGGAGCATCTTAGGTCCTTGGAAATCCTATGTCACCAAAATCATATTTGAATTTTTCTGTGTTTCTCATTTGCTTCATTGATCGAGTTGGCTCGGTAGTTGGTCAGTTTTCTTTGGTTACTGAATGTGGTCAGTTATCTCCCAGGTGGTCAGTTGTTTCACTAGTGCTCGATGATGCTTGTCTATTCCTTAGTCATCCTTTCTATTTGAGTGATTCATTTTAAGTTCTTGTTAAGGGCAACTTGTGAATTAATTATGGGTCAAAAATTTAATGCCAGTATCTATCATTGGGAAATGTGTGGTCCCAGATCTGACCATTCCTTCCATTGATTGTGGATCTAAAGGCCAACTAAGTTTGGTAGCCTCTTGTATAAATGTAGTTGTTTGGTTAGAGTTTATGGGGTAAGTTTTTGGAGTTAGTTTTGATAGAAGATAGAAGATTGAGATTGTTTGTAGATCCTCGCATGCTTGAGGACTTATGTAATTCATTGTAATATCTAGAAAAATTTGGGAAGGCCTTACAACCTGACATGTATGAATCAATTTGAGTTAATATATATGGAAGATCCTACATTTTCTCTCTCCCTCTATATTATTGTTTCTTCCACATGTTGTTTAGCAAGGTGGTTCAGGTTAGGGTGTGTCATTCATTGGCCCCTCCTACCCCTCACTTGCATCAGGTGGTATCAAAGCGAGGTGAGATCTGGATCTAGGTTTGTGAATCTAGATTTGAAGGTTCCTTCTTGTGAAGCCCTAGTTGAATTTTTGTGGGGTAGAAGATTGTGATCTGACCTACAGTTATAGAGGGTTTTCATGATGGTTCATGCGAGTTGAGATGCAGATCTAGGATTGGCAGACATGTTGAGATAAATTGTTGCTAGATTGGAAGTTGTTGAAACAACCCAAAGAAGAGGAAGACATCTTGAAGATGTTAGTGATGATGAAATTGAGGTAGATCAAGGTGATGTAGAACCTGCACCTATGATGGATTAGAGTGAGGAAAGATTCTTGAAGGATTTGACAAGTCTAAAGTCTACACCACACTTTAATCCTCCTAAGTATCATGCCCCGCAAGGGAACTAGGGAAATGCACAAAGGCTTACTTTATAAAAGAAAACCTAAGTAGAATTTTACAAAAAAATTTGAACTTTTAAAGTTTCCAAATAAACAAAACATATCTTAACTTCTTTCCAAGGTTCCCTTAAATGTAAATGTTTAAATTATTGAAAAGCTGATAAACTATTTAACAACATTTACTAACCATACAAATTCCATTTCAGGTTCTTTATTGGAAAATACTTAAACACATTCAAATTTAATTTCCATCTAAAACTTTTTAAAGATCAATTACTATAATTCCATTTCATCTAACTAACATATTGCAATAGTAGAACAAATGATTCATCAACATTTTACATAACTTGATACATAACAAGAATTACATCTTTCCAACATACATTAAATAAACATCCCATATAACCCTTTTCCTACGTCTACCCATTATTGCATCATTTGAAAATTAAATTACATTTAAACTCCTCATAGGAGAATACATAAGTGTACAACAACATGAATAAGTACAAGTCTTCATTCTTCAATAGGTGCACAGACAAATATGAATCTTCAGTTGTTTACATCTACACAAGATACCTCGATAGAAATATTTTCCACCCAACCATGTGAAACTGGTAAAGTTTCACCCCCCGTGCTAGGAGATAAACACCAAGCCCACAAAGAAGGAACTTACTAGGTTATACCTAGGGTTGAATAACATTTCACACAAGCAGAGTCATTTCACAAGGGATTCTAAGGTTTGGGTAGGAAATCCTAAGCAACAACCTAAGTGAGTGTCATCGCATAGCCCTCACCCCTTGGGTTGTCCTGGTACTAGCCACACTGGGCCCCGGCCCCCAAGTAGGCACATGCAGAATCGAATGCCTTTCATATAGACAAGTGCCATTCGATCATACCTACGCATAGGTACCTTCTCCCACTCCCATCCATAGCCTGTCCGAGCGCTAATGGCATGGGCGAGGCACAATTTAATCTTTTTAATGTTTTAAACCCATCCCTTAAATTTTATTAGGTTATCACTTGGTTAATTAACTCATCAGTCGGTTATCCTGGTCTAACCACTTTAGGGCCTCGGCCCCACACTGAGAGCCACTCACTTAGGGTTCCTAGGTTTCCTAACCCTAACCTATTCCCGTTAGGTTTTCCTAGCAACCCACTAACATGTTCAACATTTTCATTATAACAGATCTACCTAGGATGCTTAGGAGATCACAAAGTTTGACAGGTTTGGTTGCTGACAAGCTAGGAGGCAAAGGGTTTGTTTTCAATTTTCTAATCCTCATCCCAACATTTATCTAAGTATGAAAAGAGTTTTCACTACTAATTTGCAAAAAGGCTAATAACTTAACTCTCCGAAAAAGACGTCTCTAATTCCAAATTTTACATCTCAGTTGCAATATACATGATATATTATATAGTTTACTGTTTGAGTTTCATATGCTTTAGAGATGATTTAAAATCACAAAACCATATATTATATTATATATATATATATAATATTACGAATATTATATATATATATATATATATATAATATAACCATTATAGCCCATAAATTTGAAGTACATTTATTATATTATATAATACTACATGTATTATATAAACAATATAATACTCAATTAAATGATGATTATAACTCATAAAAAACATATATTATATTATATATATAATAATAGATATTATATATATAACATAATATTAAATTTTAAATTAATTAACAAAATATATTATATTATATATATAATATTCCCATATTATATATATTATATAATCTTAGTTGTACAATTTCCAAAATATATTTAAATGTAAATATACATATTATATTATATATATGATATCATATATATATCATATATATAATATAATATATATATTAATCCAAGTCGAAACCAAACATTTATCTCCGAAAATAATTTCCACCGCAATATCTTTGTTTACGTTTGGCGCTCGGTGGTGGGCACTGCCGCCGGCAGTGGCTACACTGCCGACGGTACCTTCGGTACCGCGCGGCCCCCACTCCGCGTTAAAACATATTTTAATACATGGTTTTTTTTGAAAACAAATTTTTTTTTTTAAAAAAATATTTTCTTTTGAAACTATAACATAATCACGAAACTTTTAAAAGGTTAAAAATATATATGAACACATTATATTATATATATAATATCGTATATATTATATATATAATATAATATATATTTATTTATTTTATTTTTATTTTTATTTTTTCTAAAAGAAATATTTTAAAACATAACATTTACATAATTTATATATTTGAAAACATTTACAAAAAAAGAACTTTGACAAAATAAAATTTATATAAATATTTTTAAAGAAATATCTATAGCGTATTTTTAAAACAAATGTTTCTGACACAATACAATAACTTAAATTATAAAGTTATGTCTGTATTCTCACAATCATGAATATTAATACTTATATAAATATATATATTAAATACATATATATTTGTACAGATATTAACTGCAAACAAATAAAATATTAAATACTTTTCCAATACAACTCTAACAAAATTTAAATTTTTTTTTTTTTTGGATCAAGATCCAACCTGGGTTCGTGGATTGGCTGTTGCAAATGGATTCTCCAGCCTCCACAATTCTCCTTCCAAAATTCTTCTCTAATCAGTCACGCCTTCACTCCTGTAATTTTCATACAAATTTCCAGCCCCCGCCCCTCGAAATCCAACCATGATAATTATAAATTTTCTCTCCAACTATATGGTTGGAGAAGTTTCTGTACGGGAAGAAACTTCTCCAACTTCCATAGTCGATTGGAGGAGAAACTAATCTCTCCCGTAACATAATAAAGTTTTGATAATTTTAATTAAAATATTATCCAAAACAAGGTTTAATAACAAATTTAATTAATTACCTCACAAGGAATTCACATAGCCCAATTGGTAACTAACTAGCCCAACTTCTAGGAGGTCTCGAGTTCAACTCCCTCCTAGCTAGCTAGTTTTATTACCGAAGGTAATTTATTTTTATTTTATTATTTTATTTTATGTATTTCTTAATATACTTTTAATTATAAAGCTAGTGCTATTTTGCTAATCCTGTTTATATAAATTACATATTTATTTAGACTTATAAATATATATACATATATATGTTCATAAGCATATGTGTGCACTAATATGTTTATGACACATATAGTATAAATAACTTATTATTCGCATTACTATCATTTTATGACTATATAGCCAGATGATGCAAGGTACAAATAACAGCTTGACCCTAATACTAACATGATAATCTAACAAGGATAAGTCACTGAAACAGAAATTGACCAACAAGGACTCACATAGATAACCTACTGACAAAGTTGAGTATACCCTAACAGCAAGAGCAAGATCCAAACCCTAATAACTGATAAACCACATAATACCTCCCTACCAGGAACTAACCCGACACTTCCCACCTAAGGTGAATGATCAAGGATAAAGGTTTTCTTTTGTGAAGCTTGGTGATATCTCCATGACAACAACAATGATCGAGGATTTTTAAGGGATCGCTCAGACCTATGGAGCCAGGTGGAGATGATACCCAATACCTGCAAATCCTGCATCACCAAGAAGAGATACATATACATATAGATATACAAATCAGATATATGCAAGCAGATGACTAGGATCGATACATCGTGTGGACCTCACTGAGTGAGTAACTATGACTTCGTCCTGAGTCATGAAAACACATCAGACATATGTATCCATAAACCAATTGAGATAAGGGTTAGTATATAATTCATGAGATAAAACATGTAAAACTAATACATTCTTCTAGGATCTCATAAACATATAATCAATGTAACTATAACTGAGCATATAAATATCATCTGATGAACGTATAATCCTCCATGAAGCATAAACATGAGTGCATAGTTCTAACCATCATAATAAAAAAAGTATCAAATCATAGTATCACTGTAGGAGAGGTATTACATCCTCCTCCCTAGAGTTAGGCTTACTCCTGGAAGCCTACAAATAAGTATGGATAAGCATCTCTAATCCTAGTGGCATCTTCCCATGTGGCGGAAGATTCATCATTGGGGTCCCATTGGACCCTTGCCTGCTCTATGCTATGACCCCTGAGGGTCAGTGTCCGCTGCTATAGAATACGTACTGGCTCTAAAGCTAGCTATCCGTTCGCTACCTGTAATGCATTCCAATCCAACACATGAGTCACATTAGGAATATACTTTCTAAGAACTGAAACATGGAATACATCATGAATACGAGCAAGGTTGGGCGGCAAGGCAAGCCGATAGGCTACTGGTCCTATCCTCTCTAGGACCTCGAAGGGACCAACAAACCGGGGTGCCAACTTGGAGCCATTTCCATAACGGATTGGAATTTTTCATGGATGCACCCTTTAAAATACTCTATCACCAGGAGAAAAGTGTACATCAATCCTGTGAGCATCGACGTACTTCTTCTGTCTATCCTAAGCTATCACAATATGCTCTCTGATGTGCCTGACCTGATCCTCCATGTCCTGCAACATCTCTGGCCCCAAAAGTACCCTGTCCTCCAACTGATCCTAGCTCAAGGGAGTACGACAAGGGTGGCCATACAATGCCTGAAAAGGGGACATGCCTATGGAACTGTGATAACCATTGTTATATGAAAATTCTACCAAGTAGAGGTACTCCTCCCAATGGGTCTGCCTGTCCATAACATACATCCTGAGCATATCCTCGAGGACCTGATTGACTCGCTCTGTCTGTCCATCTGTCTCAGGGTGATAAGCTGAACTGAAGTTAAGCTGAGTCCCTAAAGCATGCTGAAGTGATGTCCAAAGAGCTGAGGTGAATACTGGATCATGATCAGATATGATTTTCCTAGGAATGTCGTGGAGTCTCACAATATCCTTCATAAATATCCTGGCCACAGAAGATGCTAAATAGGAAGACTGTATAGGGGAGAAATGAGCTACCTTGGTGAGCCTATCCACCGTTACCATGAAAGCATCATGTCTCCTGGGAGTAACTCAAAGTACCACTATAAAATCCATGGAAATGATATCCCATTTCCATTCTGGCACTAGGTGAGGTTGCAATAGACCTGCAGGGTGGTATGCTCAGCCTTCACTCTCTGACACTCTAAACATCTAGCCACATAGTCCTCTATATACCTCTTCATCCCTGACCAATAGTACAACTGTCATAGGTCAGCATACATTTTCTTCACCCCTGGATGTGCTGAATAGGGCACCTTGTGGCTTTCTGAAAGGATAAGCGCACGAAGATCTCTGGCCATGGGAACATAGATTCTATTCTATTGTTTTAGCAACCCTACTGAATCCAATGAGTATCCAGAGAAGCGACCTTCCAAAGGCCTTCCCTATTCTATCTCTGACTTAACTTCCTGGAACCAAGGGTCAGAAGTAAGGGCCTCCCTGATTCTACTCTCCAGATCTGTGCTAAGGGTTACGGCTGAAAGAGTATGTCGGCACCTACTCAGAGCATCTGCCACCACATTCATTTTACCTTGAACATACTTAACTTTGAACTCATATTCGCATAAAAATTCCATCCACCTTCGCTGCCTAGCATTGAGATTGGGTTGGGAGAAGATGTACTGAATTCTTCTATGATCTGTTTGGAGTTCAAACTTGGGACCCAACAGAAAGTGTCTCCATTTCACCAAAGCATGTACAACTGCTACAAGTTCAAGGTCGTGGGTGGGGTAGTTGAGTTCATGATCCTTGATTTTCCTTGACTCATAAGCCACAACCTTTCCTTCTTGCATAAGAACTGCCCCGATCCCCTCTAGAGAAGCATCTGTGCATACTACAAAATTTTCAGATGGTTCAGGAACTACCAAAATTGGAGCACTGGTTAATCTATCTTTCAAGGTTTGGAAAGTGGCCTCACATTTTTCTGACCAAACAAACTTCTTACCCTTCCTTTGAAGTGAAGTGATGGGATGAGCAACCCGAGAAAAATCTTTGACAAACCTTCTGTAATACCTGGCTAATCCCATAAAACTGTGAACCTCAGGGACATTAGTTGGAGTTGGCCACTCCACTATAGCTTGAATCTTATCTGGGTCAATAGCAATGCCATTTCCTGATATGACATGCCCAAGATACTTAACCTCAATTTGAAAGAATTCACACTTTTCTGCATTAGCATACAGTTGATTTTCCCTAAGGCACTGCAATACTTGCCGAAGATGAACCTCGTGTTCTTCAAGAGTTTTGGAGTATACCAAGATATCATCTAAGAAAACTATAACAAATTTGTCCAAGTAGGTTCTAAACACTCCATTCATTAGGCTCATGAATACGGAAGGAACATTTGTTAACCCAAAAGGTACCACAGTGAACTCATAATGGCCATACCTGGTGCGAAAAGCTGTTCGATGAATATCAGCTTCTTGAATCCTGAGTTGATGATAGCCTGACTTGAGATCTATTTTAGAGAATATTTTTTCCCCCTTCATCTGATCAAATAGGTCATCAATGTGAGGTAGAGGATACCGATTTTTGATGGTAACCTTGTTTAGTTGACGATAGTCAATACATAATCAGAGGGATCCATCTTTCTTCTTTACAAATATCACTGGCGCTCCCCAAGGTGATACACTAGGTCTTATAAACCCTTTTTCTAAAAGTTCCTCTAGCTGAACCTTGAGTTCCTCAAGTTCTTGTGTGGTCATATGGTACGGAGCTTTGGAAATTGGTTCTACTCCCAGCACCAAATCAATTCAGAAATCTATGTCTCTCTTGGGTGGCATCCTTGGAATTCCTTTTGGAAAAACATCCAAGTATTCTTGTAAAAGGGGGTGATCTAATGATATCTCCCTACTCTCTTCTTGATCTAAATCCTCCATTGTGACTGCATAAAGTTGGCATCCTTTGCGCATGCACCTCTTAAGTTGCATTGCGGAAATCATGCAGAGAGAGATGGATGATTGAACCCCAATAATCTTCTTAGGTTTCCTTGAGTCATCAGTGCATTGAACACTTTTATTTCAACAATCCAAAGTGGCTTTGTGAGCATCCAACCAATCCATGCCCAACACTACTCCATATGATCCTAAAGGAATCACTCTAAGATCCACTAAGGTAGAGAAAGGTCCAAGTTCCAAACTACAACTTTGAACATAGGCGTCAGAGACTACTCTTGCCTCGGAGGCTAGTTCAACCTACCACCTATCTTCCTGCCTTACTGCCTTTAGCCCACATTGCTCTACTAAAGAGGATGAAATAAAAGAATCTGTTGCCCCTGAATCAAACAAAACAGTGGTAGAGATACCCTTTAACAAACTTGGAGTTTCAATGACTGTCCCCTGACTATTGGCTTGCCCATGGTTTATAGCAGAAAATGCTCGATGGGATCTGCCTGAGTTACCTATTGTAGGTTCTGAAGTGGCCTATCTAAAACTAACTACTGGAGAAGATTTCTGAGGGCAATTAACTACAATGTGCCCATGCTGCCCACAAGAGTAACATCCAGTGTTTTTGACAAAATTTCTTCCTCCAGAAGGTGCACTATATTGCTGGTAGCTACCCCGACTAGAGTTTTGAGGCATACTCTGAGCTGGCTGATGGTTTGGGAATTTTTTTGCATGTTGCCAGTTGTGAGGATTATTAAATTGAGAACCCCCACTTTTACTTTTGTTTCCATTCTGATTGTTGCTATTGTTGTTGTTGACAAACTTCCTTTTCTGTTGGTTCTGATTTCCTTTAGGTGGATAGTTCTTAGGTGTGCCTTGAAATTGATTCCCTATCCCAACCTGGAAAGTATTTCCACCTTGGCCACTGGTTTGGCTTCCTAACCCCAAGGCTATATTTTGTTCTTCAAGATGATCCTTAATGACTGCATCATTTATAGTCTGAGGTTCAAACATTCTTACACTACAGGCCAAACAACTATTGAGCCCTCTGAGAAAGTGTTGAGTTAACATAGGTTCATCATCCTTAAACCTTGAATATGGTTTGAGTTCCAAGAACTTCCTCTCATAGTCATCCACTGACATATTAAGCTATCTTAGATTATGAAATTCTTCGGCTCTTTCCCGCCTCCAATGGTCAGACAGAAATTTAGCTCGGAAAAGTTCTAGGAATAGTTCCCAAGAAAGGGTGGTGATGTCTAAGTGAATTTTCTCTCTTTCTGTTTCCCACCATGTGGATGCAAAGTCTCTAAGGTGAATGACTACAAACCGGGCTTTGGTATTACTGTGGTATGGGTGCATGGAGAAAAGCCTTTCTAATTCTAGCAACCAAGTTTGTGTGGAAGTTCCACCTTGTGTTCCCTTAAATGGGTTTGTCTTGGTTATAAGGAGATCCCACATATGAGAAGCCCGTAGGGCATCCTCTTCCATTGTCTGGTCTCTCCTCCTAGGACTTCTTTCTCTTTCCTCATGGTGAGTGTTATTCTCCCCATGCCGGCCTCTATCTTGCCCTGCCTCTAACCTCTGAAGGATTTGTTGTAGTAATTCTATTACTTGGGCTCCCTGAAAACCTCCTGATTGATTATTAGATTGTTCCCCTTGTTCCTCGTATTGTTCTTCTTCTTGAGGATCTTCATGTTGGGATCTAGGAGGAGCATTTTGGGCACCTCTTCTTTGACCACGGGTTATGGGTGGCATCCTGCCATGAGTTAAGAAGAATGATGAGTTTAGGGTTTTGATTTTCATTTTGAGTTTTCCTAAGATGTACTACAAGTTTAAGGTACATGGACCCAATCTTTTAGGCCCCAGTGTAGCAACTTAGTGCTCTGATACCAAAGATGTCATGCCCCGCAAGGGAACTAGGGAAATGCACAAAGGCTTACTTTATAAAAGAAAACCTAAGTAGAATTTTACAAAAAAATTTGAACTTTTAAAGTTTGCAAATAAACAAAACATATCTTAACTTCTTTCCAAGGTTCCCTTAAATGTAAATGTTTAAATTATTGAAAAGCTGATAAACTATTTAACAACATTTACTAACCATACAAATTCCATTTCAGGTTCTTTATTGGAAAATACTTAAACACATTCAAAGTTAATTTCCATCTAAAACTTTTTAAAGATCAATTACTATAATTCCATTTCATCTAACTAACATATTGCAATAGTACAACAAATGATTCATCAACATTTTACATAACTTGATACATAACAAGAATTACATCTTTCCAACATACATTAAATAAACATCCCATATAACCCTTTTCCTACGTCTACCCATTATTGCATCATTTGAAAATTACATTACATTTAAACTCCTCATAGGAGAATACATAAGTGTACAACAACATGAATAAGTACAAGTCTTCATTCTTCAACAAGTGCACAGACAAATATGAATCTTCAGTTGTTTACATCTGCACAAGATACCTCGATAGAAAGATTTTCTACCCAACCATCTAAAACTGGTAAAGTTTCACCCCTCGTGCTAGGAGATAAACACCAAGCCCACAAAGAAGGAACTTACTAGGTTATACCTAGGGTTGAATAACATTTCACACAAGCAGAGTCATTTCACAAGGGATTCTAAGGTTTGGGTAGGAAATCCTAAGCAACAACCTAAGTGAGTGTCATCCCATAGCCCTCACCCTTTGGGTTGTCCTGGTACTAGCCACACTGGGCCCCGGCCCCCAAGTAGGCACATGCGGAATCGAATGCCTTTCGTACAGACAAGTGCCATTCGATCGTACCTATGCATAGGTACCTTCTCCCACTCCCATCCATAGCCTGTCCGAGCGCTAATGGCATGGGTGAGGCACAATTTAATCTTTTTAATGTTTTAAACCCATCCCTTAAATTTTATTAGGTTATCACTTGGTTAATTAACTCATCAGTCGGTTATCCTGGTCTAGCCACTTTAGGGCCCCGGCCCTGCACCGAGAGCCACTCACTTAGGGTTCCTAGGTTTCCTAACCCTAACCTATTCCCGTTAGGTTTTCCTAGCAACCCACTAATATGTTCAACATTTTCATTATAACAGATCTACCTAGGATGCTTAGGAGATCACAAAGTTTGACAGGTTTGGTTGCTGACAAGCTAGGAGGCAAAGGGTTTGTTTTCAGTTTTCTAATCCCCATCCCAACATTTATCTAAGTATGAAAAGAGTTTTCACTACTAATTTGCAAAAAGGCTAATAACTTAACTCTCCAAAAAAGACGTCTCTAATTCCAAATTTTACATCTCAGTTGCAATATACATGATATATTATATAGTTTACTGTTTGAGTTTCATATGCTTTAGAGATGATTTAAAATCACAAAACCATATATTATATTATATATATATATAATATTACGAATATTTTATATATATATATATATATATATATATATATATATATATATATATATATATATATATAATATAACCATTATAGCCCATAAATTTGAAGTACATTTATTATATTATATAATACTACATGTATTATATAAACAATATAATACTCAATTAAATGATGATTATAACTCATAAAAAACATATATTATATTATATATATAATAATAGATATTATATATATAATAATAGATATTATATATATAACATAATATTAAATTTTAAATTAATTAACAAAATATATTATATTATATATATAATATTCCCATATTATATATATTATATAATCTTAGTTGTACAATTTCCAAAATATATTTAAATGTAAATATACATATTATATTATATATATGATATCATATATATATCATATATATAATATAATATATATATTAATCCAAGCCGAAACCAAACATTTATCTCCGAAAATAATTTCCACCGCAATATCTTTGTTTACGTTTGGCGCTCGGTGGTGGGCACTGCCATCGGCAGTGGCTACACTGCCGACGCTACCTTCAGTACCGCGCGGCCCCCACTCCCCGTTAAAACATATTTTAATACATGGTTTTTTTTTTAAAACAAATTTTTTTTTTAAAAAAAATATTTTCTTTTGAAACTATAACATAATCACGAAACTTTTAAAAGGTAAAAAATATATATGAACACATTATATTATATATATAATATCGTATATATTATATATATAATATTATATATATAATATTATATATATAATATAATATATATTTATTTATTTATTTATTTATTTATTTTTTTCTAAAAGAAATATTTTAAAACAGAACATTTACATAATTTATATATTTGAAAACATTTACAAAAAAAGAACTTTGACAAAATAAAATTTATATAAATATTTTTAAAGAAATATCTATAGCGTATTTTTAAAACAAATGTTTCTGACGCAATACAATAACTTAAATTATAAAGTTATGTCTGTATTCTCACAATCATGAATATTAATATTTATATAAATATATATATTATACATATATATTTGTACAGATATTAACTGCAAACAAATAAAATATTAAATACTTTTCCAATACAACTCTAACAAAATTTAAATTTATTTTTTTTTGGATCAGGATCCAACCTGGGTTCGTGGATTGGCTGTTGCAGATGGATTCTCCAGCCTCCGCAATTCTCCTTCCAAAATTCTTCTCTGATCAATCACGCCTTCACTCCTGTAATTTTCATACAAATTTCCAGCCCCCCCCCCCTCGAAATCCAACCACGATAATTATAAATTTTCTCTCCAACTATATGGTTGGAGAAGTTTCTGTATGGGAAGAAACGTCTCCAACTTCCATAGTCGGTTGGAGGAGAAACTAATCTCTCCCATAACATAATAAAGTTTTGATAATTTTAATTAAAATATTATCCAAAACAAGGTTTAATAACAAATTTAATTAATTACCTCACAAGGAATTCACATAGCCCAATTGGTAACTAACTAGCCCAACTTCTAGGAGGTCTCGAGTTCAACTCCCTCCTAGCTAGCTAGTTTTATTACGGAAGGCAATTTATTTTTATTTTATTATTTTATTTTATGTATTTCTTAATATAATTTTAATTATAAAGCTAGTGCTATTTTGCTAATCCTGTTTATATAAATTACATATTTATTTATACTTATAAATATATATACGTATATATGTTCATAAGCATATGTGTGCACCCATATGTTTATGACACATATAGTATAAATAACTTATTATTCGCATTACTATCATTTTATGACTATATAGCCAGATGATGCAAGGTACAAATAATAGCTTGACCCTAATACTAACATGATAATCTAACAAGGATAAGTCACTGAAATAGAAATCGACCAACAAGGACTCACATAGATAACCTACTGACAAAGTTGAGTATACCCTAACAGCAAGAGCAAGATCCAAACCCTAATAACTGATAAACCACATAATACCTCCCTACCAGGAACTAACCCGGCACTTCCCACCTAAGGTGAGTGATCAAGGATAAAGGTTTTCTTTTGTGAAGCTTGGTGATATCTCCATGACAACAACAACGATCGAGGATTTTTAAGGGATTGCTCAGACCTGTGGAGCCAGGTGGAGATGATGCCTGGTACCTGCAAATCCTGCATCACCAAGAAGAGATACATATACATATAGATATACAAGTCAGATATATGCAAGCAGATGATTAGGATCGATACATCTTGTGGACCTCACTGAGTGAGTAACTACGACTTCGTCCTGAGTCATGAAAACACATTAGACATATGTATCCATAAACCAATTGAGATAAGGGTTAGTATACAATTCATGAGATAAAACATGTAAAACTAATACATTCTTCTAGGATCTCATAAACATATAATCAATGTAACTATAACTGAGCATATAAATATCATCTGATGAACGTATAATCCTCCATGAAGCATAAACATGAGTGCATAGTTATAACCATCATAATAAAAAAAGTATCAAATCATAGTATCACTGTAGGAGAGGTATTACACTAAGTATGGTGGAAACTTGGATTCTGATGAATTGGTGGATTGGATCACAGAGATGGAAAAGTATTTTGATTATGAGAATGTACCTCAAGATAAGAAAGTGAAAATTGCAAGCACAATGTTGAAAAGTCATGCATCCTTATGGTGGGAACATTTATAGCTAGACAAAAAGAGGAAAGGAAAAGAAAAAACCAAGGTATGGAGTAAAATGGTGAATAAATTGAAAGGAAAGTTCTTAGCTTGTGATTATCAGTTTAACCTAGTTAGGCAAATGCAAAGTTTAAGGTAGAAAGATAGCTTGGTAAAGGATTATACTGAGGAATTCTATAGATTAGATATCATATCTAGACATGATGAAGATGATGTCGAAATAATTTCTAGATACTTGAATGGTTTGAGAGTTTCCACCCAAGAAGAAATCAATTTGGTCAAATTGGAGAACATTGAAGAGGCTTATCAATTTACATTAAAAGCTGAGGAGAAATTGAACAAGAGACATGATAAAAGACAAAGAGGAAGAGGTGGTAGATTCCCTAGAGGAAGAGGTAGATCTTATGGTGAAAATAGTAGATCTGAACCAAAAAATAAAACTCTAGATAAAGGCAAGACCAAGTGGAAAGGTGAAAGTTCATCTAGAGGTAGAGGTAGTAACTAACTTGTTACAATTATGGAGAAGAAGGATATAGATCATTTGAGTGTACATGTGCAAGTAAGAAGGCTGGTAATAGTCAAAATGCTTTGGTGCAAGAAGAGTCACTGAATGAACCTGAGAAGGAAAAGAAGAGCACTATGGAATGAAAGTAAAAAGGAAGATCCATTAAAGAAAAGTTTGTTCAAGACTAGATGTAGAGTTTCTTACAAATTTTGGAAGGTAATCATTGACAGTGGTAGGTCAGAGAATCTAGCATTTGAAGAGATGGTCACAAAGTCACAATTGGAAAGGTTGAAATATCTAAAGCCCTATTAGATTTCACGGATCAAAGATGAGCATACACTCCTGGTAATTGAACAATGTTATGTGAATTTGAAGATTGGAAAGTACTATGATAAGGTGTTATGTGATATCATGCCTATGGATTGTTGTCATATTTGTTTGTGTAGACCTTGGCAATATGATAGACATGTTACATATGATGGGAGATTGCACAAGTATACTATTTTGGCTGATGGAAAGAAACAAATCTTTTTACCTTTGATGGAAGAACCTATTAGTAATGTTTGGACATCTATAAAAGTTTTCTTGATGGATGGAAGAAAGTTTGCTAAGGATTTAAATAGAAATGATATATGTTTTGTTGTGATTCCTAGAAAACCAAGTAATAAAATAGAGGATAATGTTCCTAAGGAGATTGATAAGTTACTCACTGAGTATAGTGAAATCATTTTTGACAATGTACCTAATGGTTTGCCACTAAAAAGAAGCATTGATCATTGTATGGATCTAATTCATGGAGCTAGTTTACTGAACAAAGCACCTCATTGTTTGACACCTACCAAGAATCAAGAATTGAACTGATAGATTCAAGAGTTACTGGAGAAAGGTTTGATCAGAGAAAGTTTGAGTCCTTGTGTAGTACTTGCACTATTGGCACCTAAGAAGAATGGAGAATGGAGAATGTGTACTGATTCTAGAGCAATCAACAAGATAACAATGAAGTATAGGTTTCCTATACCAAGAATGGATGATATAATGGATAGTTTGATTGGAGAAAAGTATTTTACCAAGATTGATTTGAAAAGTGGGTATCATTAGATCAGAATCAGAGAAGGTGATGAATGGAAGATTTCTTTCAAGACAAAAGAAGGCTTTTATAAGTGGTTGGTTATGCCTTTTGGTGTCACTAATGCATTGAGTACTTTTATGAGGTTGATGAATAAAGTTTTGAATAAATTCTTAGGTTAGTTTGTGATTGTATATCTTGATGATATTTTGATATTAAGTAAGACCAAAGAAGAACATGTGTTTCATGTTAGAAAAATTTTGTAGAGATTGAAAGAAGAAAAGTTACTGATAAATCTGAAAAAGTGTTCATTCATGAAAGAGGAGATTGTGTATTTAGGATTTGTGATTTTAGCTGATGGTTTGAAAATGGATCTTGAAAAGGTTGAAGCTATTTTGAATTGGCCTACACCTGTGAATGCTAATGAGGTAAGATCATTTCATGGATTCGCAAGTTTTTACCAAAAGTTCATAAGAAATTTTAGTTCAATTTGTAATGCTATAACTAAGACTATGAGAGGAGACAAAAGAAAATTCAAATGGACACATGGAGCTGATAAATTTTTTGAGACTCTAAAGTAGAAGGTTGTTGAATTTCCCATTTTGGCATTGCCTGATTTCAATAAGGTATTTCAAGTTGAATGTGATGTAAGCAGAAGTGCAATTGGAGCTGTGTTGAGTCAAGAAGGTAAACCTATTTCTTTCTTTAGTGAAAACTTGAATGATACAAAAAGGAAATATTCTATGTATGATCAAGATTTCTATGCTATTGTTCAAGCACTAAAGAAATGGAGACGTTATTTGATACTGAGTGAATTTTTGTTGTATAATAATCATATGGCTTTATAGTATTTGGGTAGTCAGAATAAGTTGAATCAGAGACATATGAAATGGGTTGAGTATTTGCAAAGCTATACATTTATGATAAAGCATAAGAGTGGAGTCACTAACTGAGTTGTTGATGCATTAATTAGAAGGAGATCTTTGATGACCGAGATGAAAATTGAAATTTTAGGCTTTGATGACATGAGAGATTCTTATGAATTTGATCGTAATTTTTGTGAGCCATGGAGAAAGTGCAGAGCACCTATTCAAGAACAACTAAGTACTAAATGAGATGAATATTTTATGCAAGGAGGTATTTTGTTTAAAGGTATTCAATTGTGTATATCGAGAGGACCTATGAGAACTAATTTGATAAAAGAGAAACATAGTGGTGGTTTGGCTGGACATTTTGGTGTTGATAAGACATGGAATTTGCTTAAGGAGAATTTTTTTTGGCCGTAGTTGTATAAAGATGTTTCAAAAATTTGTGAAAAGTTGTGGAGTTTGTCAAGTTGAAAAAGGAGTTAGTCAGAATACTGGATTGTATATACCAATTGTTGTAACTAAGAAACATTGGATTGACATCAATATGGATTTTGTTCTTGGCTTACTGAAGACAGTAAGAGCTAATGATTCTATATTTGTTATTGTGGATAGATTTTCTAAAATGGCACATTTTATACCTTGTAGAAAGAAATCAAATGCAGTACATGTAGCAAATATTTTCTTTAAGGAAATTGTAAGATTACATGGATTACTAAGGAATATTATCTCTGACTGAGACAATAAATTTCTTGGTTACTTTTGGAAGACTCTTTGCAGAAAGTTGGGCACTGAGATGAAATATAGTTCTACATTTCACCCACAAACCGATGGATAGACAGAAGTTGTGAATAGAAGTTTGGGAAATCTTTTGAGATGTTTAGTTGGAGACACACTAGGTAATTGGGATTTTGTGTTGGCACAAGCAGAGTTTTCATACAATAATTTAGTGAATAGGAGTACTAGAAAAACACCATTTGAGATTGTGAATGGCATATAGCCAAGAGGTATATTTGATTTGAGAGACATTGATGATGAGAGAAAGAGAAGTGCTAAAGGAGAAAAATTTGTTGATTACATGAAGACATTGCATGAAGATGTGAAGTTGAAACTGGAAAAGAGTAATTAGATATATGAAGACAGAGCTAATAGATCAAGAAGATATAGGAATTTTGATGCTGGTGATGAAGTAATGGTTCATTTGAGAAAAGGTAGATTTCCTATTGTAACATATGGGAAGCTGAAGATGAAGAAGTTTGGAGCTTCCAAGGTTTTGAGAAAATTTGACAATGGAAATGCATATGAAGTTGAGTTGCCTGATGACATGGATATATCACCTATATTCAACATTTCTGATTTGTATGAGTTTCATGAACCTAAAGAAGACGTGACAGTACTAACAGAATATCCTAAGAAAGACAATGAAGAGGTTGAACAGATTTTGGGGCAAAGAATTGGTAGAAGCACAAGAGGGAAATAGTATATGGAATATCTGGTAAAGTGGAAGAACATACTGATTGAAGATAGTTCATAGATTTCATAGTCTAAGTTGGATGCAGCTCAGATCATACCTACTGAATGATTCAGAGAATCATTTTCAAATAACCCCAGGTGTCTGATGCAGGAGCATCTCAGGTCCTTGGAAATCCTATGTCACCAAAAACATATTTGAGTTTGTTTGTGTTGCTTAGTTCCTTCTTTGACCGAGTTGGCTCAGTAGTTGGTAAGTTTCCTTTGGTTACCAAGTGTGGTTGGTTATCTCCTGGGTGGTCAGTTATTTCACCGACGCTCAATGATGCTTGTCTGTTGCTCAATCATCCTTTCTTTCTGAGTGATTAATTTTGAGTTCTTGTTGAGGCCAACTTGTGCATTGATTATGGGTCATGGATTTAATGTTTGTATCCATAATTGGGAAGCATGTGGTCCCAAATCTGACCATTCCTTCAGCTGATTATGGATCTGAAGGCCGACTTAGTTCAGTAGCCTCTTGTATAAATGTAGTTATTTGGTTAGAGTTTAGGGGGTAAGTTTTTGGAGTTAGTTTTGATAGAAGATAGAAGATTGATATTGTTTGTAGATCCTCACATGTTTGAGGACTTCTGTAATTCATTGTAATATCTGGCCAAAATTGGGAAGGCCTTACAACCTGACATGTATGAATCAATCTGAGTTAATATATATGAAAGATCTTGTATTTTCTCTCTCCAACTTTGTTGTTGTTTCTTCGACATGTTGTTGAGAAAGGTGGGTTAGGTTAGGGTGTGCCATTCCTTGGCCCCTCCTACCCCTCTCTTGCATTAAAAGTTAAATTGTTACTACAGACAATTATGTAGCAACTTGTGTTAGCAATGTTCCTGATAGATTTATAGGTAGTGTTCTATGAGTGATTATTCGTATAGTTATCATGGAGCCTTGTGCCTTTGGATATATGATGGAGACATGTTAGTTTTTCTCCATTCATGGATGCAGAGTCTTATGTACAATAGAAGTGAAGATATATAGTCGGTATTCACTAGTTGTAGTTTCTTGTGTTTATCCTAAAGAGCAGATAGAGATTATATCAGTAGAGGAGTTTCACCTATCATTTCATTATGGCTACTTGGATTAGTAATTAGAGAAGAGTTAAGAATTTTTGGTTAAGAGCACATGATGTAATTCAGCTTGAGGAGAAAGTATCAATAAATTTGGTAGAGCCGACAATGTGTAGCGTGCGTCTGCAGTTATTGATTTAAATAGGTCCTAGTTTGTGTGGCGTACATAGTAGAGCTGAAAGAGATGTTATTGGAGAGTTTTATTATTTCTCTAATATGATTTCAAGATGGTTCTAGCATGCTAACTTGATTATATCATTTAGAGGAAAGATACTTATAGCCAATCCTTTTTTATCACTAGAAGCATGACATGGAGATAAAAGATTAGTATAGATAAGGGAATGTGAAGTATTGTGTCATCAAGAAGAGGTCTATGTGATAGAAAAGATAAAGTATGCTATTCATTGGAACTTATCAAGACAACAGGTCTACCTTGCAGTTCACCAAGATCTAGATATAGTGTGTATCTATTATTCAGAAGGTTGCAACCTTCACCCCTTTGATCAATGATCTCTCGAATAGTACATCCTCACCCCTAATAGGGTCAATCATAAAAGGCTCCTAACAAGGTCTAACCTTTTACTAGGTCACTATACTTATTGTAGTGTAAAGATCAACTCCTAATAGGGTTGTAAGATCTTATAAAAAAGGATCATTATACACTAGTGTAGTTTATTAGTGGGTGTTAATTTCCACCAGGGGTTTTACCCATTTGGGTTTCCCCATAACCAAAATATTAGTGTTGTGTTCAATTTTTCTTTCATTATGTTTATGCTTAATGTTTAAGTATACTTAATTAGATAAAGAATTGAAACTTGTAGATAACTGATTCACCCCCCCCCCCCTCTCAATTATCTCTTGGGACTATTCCTAACAATTTGTATCAAAGCCAAGTGTCTCAGAGAGAAATTTTAATAGCTTGAGGTTGATCATATGACATTCTTTATAAAATATTGTCCTAAGTTTGATGGAGACAACCATGCTAATTGGAAGAACAAGATGGTGACACATTTGCAGTGCATTTCTTTTAAAGTTTTTGAAGAGGATATCAAAGAAATTGAGATCCCCTCTTTAGAAGATCTTGTGAAGGAAGATGCTACTATAAGGAAAAATTATTTTTTCCATCAAAATTCAATAGCCAAAGAATCACTTATCAACACCTTATCTAATAGTGAGTTTTTAGAGTTAAATAAAGTAGACACAACCTACAAGATATGGAAGCACCTAGAAGACATGTTTGAAGGAGATACACAAGAAAAGAATGCATGCAGAAAGACATTGAAGAAAAGATACAATGCATTAGAGATGCTACCTAAAGAAAAAATTAGAGATTACAACCAAAGGATTAATGAAGTAGTTGCTGGAATTAGGAACAATGGTGGAAAGATCTTAGATGAAGATATTATGGATAAGTTGATGACTACTCTTATAGAAGAGTATGAAAAAAAGATCAACATCCTTGATGAGACCATGCATCTTACAAAAAATTTCAAGAGAGAGACCTTGATCAGCAAAATTTCAGCTTTTGATATTTCAAGATTTAAGACAGAGCCTAAAAGTGAGACAACCTTCAAAGCATTAGTCCATGGTAAGAAATATTTAAACACTTCTGGTAATTTTGATGATGAAGATGAAGATAAAGAGATAGATGATATTATTGATATGATTTCTAAGAAAGAAAGAAATGGAAAATGAAAGTATGAAGGTTGGTTACCTTTCAAATATTTCTAATGTAATAAGATTGGTCACTTTGCGTCTAAGTGTCCTACAAGAGTTAAAAAATTTAGTACTAACTACAAGCCTAAGTATACAAAAGAATGTTACTATGTTGGTGATGGAGTTTTTGATGATGATTTAGTTGAAGATGAAATTGGATTCATTTCTATTATGGAAAATATGTATGATGAGATGGATCATGAAGATCAAAAAAAGGAACAAGAGCTAGCATTGATTTCACAAGCAGACATAGGGACAAATTGGATTATAGATAGCGGTTGTTCACATCACATGCCAAGTGATAAAGATAGATTTGTTCATCTGGAAAAATAAAAAGGTGGCATGGTTAGATTTGGAGATAACACTCCTAAACCTATCATTGGTAGAGGAGCTATCACATTGGATGGAAAGAACAACACTGATGATGTTCTTTATGTAGATGGTTTGTAGCGTAACCTTCTTAGCGTTGGACAATTGCTTGAAAAAGGTTATAGATTGGAGTTCAAAGAAAAAAAGTGCATCATTAACAAGGATGGTGTAATGATTACATTAGGTTCAAAGACTAAAGTTAATGTTTTTTAGCTCAATTCAGAAGAAAGTTGTTTTGTTTCTAAAGTAGATGACAGGTGGCTATGGTATAAAAGACTATGTCATATCAATTTTGATAACACGGTAAAGATAAGAAATGTAAAGGTAGTAAGAGATCTACATAGCATAGCAAAGCTAGTTGATACTATTGTAGAGAATGTGTGATGGGAAAGCATGTGAGGAATTCATTCAGAAGAAAACATAATTCAGTAGAAAACAAGTTGCATCTAATTCATACAGACCTATGTGGACTAGCTCAAACAAGATCATACTATGGTGAAAGGTATTTCATTTTGTTTGTTGATGATTATTCTAGAATGATGTGGGTTGCATTCTTGAAAGATAAGTCAGAAGCATTTGAGAAATTAAAAATATTCAAAGCTAAGGTTGAAAATGAATCTAGACTAAACATAAAGTGTCTAAGATCAGATAGAGGAGGAGAATTCACCTCTGCCAGATTCTATGAGTACTGTGAAGAACATGGAGTAAAGAGACAATTGAATGAACCTAGAACTACTCAATAGAATGGGATTGTAGAGAGAAGGAATAGGATCATCCTTGATACAATGCACACCATCATGATTGAAGTAAAAGTTGCACACACCTATCAGAGAGATGAGGTCAATACAACAGTCTATACCATCAATATAATACAATAGAGGCCTGGCGTGGACAAGACACCTTATGAGCTATGGTTTGGTAATGTTCCCATAGTAAAATACTTCATAATATTTGGAAGCAAGTGCTACATGAAGAGGGATGAAGCAATAAGAAAGTTTTATGTAAGAAGCGATGAAGGGATTTTCCTTGGTTACTCTACTAAAAAAAAGCTTATAGATGTTTTAATTTGAGATTGAAGAAGATCATAAAAAGTTCTCTTGTTAAGATTGATGAAAAGTTTATGGTTCAAGAAAGATATCATGATTATGCACCTATGATTGAAGAAGAACCTAGTCCTTCCACTAGTGACATAGTTGTTGAAGAAATATTTGATAGTATTGATGTATTATTCAATGACCCTGAAACAAGTGAAGAAGAAACTTAGAAGAAATAAGAGTCATTTTTTAGGAATGGGAACACTAAGAGGGGGGGGTGAATCATTGTTCACTATATTTTATCTTTTTACTTTAATCTTTATACTAAACTTAAATGCTTAAGTATTGAATTAAACATTCACATAAACATGAAACATGAAATCAACAAATGACAACAATATGGTTATGGGGAAACCCAAATAGGTAAAAACCCCGATGAGAATTGACACCCAATAATATTCAATACTAGTGTTTTTTGATCCTTGTTAGAAGATCCTTAACCCTATTAGGAGTTTCTTTACAATGCTTTAAGTACAATAGACCTTGTTAAGAGTCTTTTACAATAGTCCCTATTAGGGGAGTGGATGCACTATCCTAGAGCTCATTGCTCAAGTGGTGAAGGCTACAACCTTCTGATCTCAGATACACACTATATCTGCAGGATGAATCATCACTGTGACATTGCTTGTTAGATCAATTCCTTTGATGCACTAATGCTTTGACCTCTTTTGAAGCTCTAATACATATTATGCTATCTTTGTATACTTCTACTCTTCTTAACACAACTCTCTATCAACTTCCATCCTAAATACAATGGGTGCATCTTATATTTATAAATGCATACAAAACAAACAACTAGGTCGACCCTTAAACCTATTACATACAATGCTTCCAAATGAATTGGCTTAAGCATGTTTACAATAGAACATATATACATGTCAGAAACCAAAATAAAATAGGCACATAGCCCTTACATCATTAGAATATAGTCACAACTCAAAATGATAACTGTTAGTTGCTTACTCTATTCTTCACTAGCACACACTGGCTATGCAACTTCACCTGACTATATCTTTCTCATCCTTTCATATCTGATTATGCACTCATAGACTAAGCATGAATATAGTCTTACTAACTTAAATTCTAGGGTGCACACCATAACTCAGCTATACGCACATGATGTTGATGCTCTAACCTGCAGGAACTCTGTACACTATCCAGTTTTCAACACTTAACTAATTTATAATCTTCTCATCAAGTGCACTGACTCCAAACTGCTATATGAATTTGTTTCCTTAATGACAACACTATATCAAGTCATATACATTAGTATAGACAACATGCCAACAATCTCCCCCTTTGTCATTGATGGCAACAAAGGAATATGACCAAGTTGCTAATTGTCCTTAATACAAAAACTTTTGTCTTCTATACATATACTTATATCTCCCTATACATATTATGATCCATATTCTATACACAACTCCCCCTTTTACATTGTAAGAATTTGGAAATAAAAATTATTGAACCAAGATCAAGAGGTTGAAGAAAAGCACAAGAGAGAGAAAATATGAATGCAAGGATGGATTGAATAGATCCAATGAATTAATGATCCTCAATATGATTGAATTGATTACATAATAGGCCTCTTTATATAGGAAAGGAGATATGAGAGAATGATAAGGAGTTGATAAGCTATCACCTATGCCAGGTGTAATCACATGTCTACCAAATGTGGATCATCCTCCAATATGCAATAAAGTATGTACATTAGATTAGGATGATAATGTGATAAGAGCACGAAAGGTGGATCTCACACACAATGAGGTATGTGATGACAACTATCACACCAAAAGTGGAATTTCTCCTACACCATGTGCTTATTAGATGTGCACACTCCTAGGTGTCTCAATCACAAATTACTATGCAATGCATTAACCTAAGTAAGATTAAGTAAAGTGTAATTAGGAATAATTAATTACACCAACACCCCCCCTTAAGTGCAACTTAGGGGAATGCACTTAAACTCACAATGCAATATGGGTCCCAACTACTAGGCCATGTTAGGTACCCATGTACAAAATGCAATACATGAAATGCATAACTCTCATAAAGTGGAGAAAGAGGGAAAATCGCATGGGAAAAACCCTCCCCCAAAAAGAGAGAAGAAAACAAGATGCATGGATGGATGGAGTGCTCAAGACTCCCCAAGAACTACATACATCATGTATATAAAAATAAGTATCCCCCAATAAGAAGGATAGTTGGAGACATGATATCCCCCCCATAATGTAGAAGCTCCCATGTTGATGAAGAGTACCCGTAAACAATAGATAAGCCAATGCTTAAAAGAAACATGTCTCCCCTTAGGAAGAAATAAATACATCAAATAACAAAGAAGCCAATCCATGTGCAAATGGAATGAGGAAGAAGATGTAGGTCTCCATGTATAAATCTCTGAAGACTAAGTAGGAATCTCCAAGCTCAAAAAATCTATCACATCATGTGACAAATCAATTGAAGAAGGAGAAGAATCAAGTACACCAATCTCCAAAGAAGGTGAAGAAGTGTCCCCATCTATGATGAAAATATCATCAAGGGAAAGAGAAACTCCCTCATGTATGTCTTCCAAATCTGCATCATGAGAATCAACAAATGCTGAAGATGCATCCAAGTAGTCATCACATTCTGCAAGATCTGAAACACTATGATCATCCTACTGAATAGTAGAGCCCATGTTTGAAGAAGCAAGAGGTGGAGGAGTAGGAAGATCAACACTTTTCTCAACAAAAAAATGATTCAAGTGCCCAAAGTTCTCCTCATAATTATCCCTTTGCAAAGGGATGGGAACATCATGAATATCATCATCATTATCAACAAAAGTGGAAAAAGAATACAAGCGGGATGTATGATCAATAACTCCCATAGCTATGACATCTCTAGTCTCCATGTCCCTAATGTAGACATAATCAAGAGTGAACTCAACAATTTTACCTTGTGCCCCAAGTGTAATTTGGTAAATAGAAAGAAGATTAGTGGTCAAGGATGGTACACAAAGAACATCATTAAATGTCCCTTCTCCCATAGGAATAGAACCTTTCCCACAAACTCTCATGAATGTGTTGTTACCCATCAAAATATTAGGAGAATTAAAAGGCTCAATAGAAGAAAAAAAATCCATAGAAGATGTCATATGATGTGATGCACCTGAATCAAGAAGCCATTTACCTTTCTCAGGATGTATGGAAGCCATGAGTTCTTGTCCTTTACCTTTATCTTTGGATGATGATGAAGATGTAGAAGCTGCCAAATGTGTAGAAGAAGGAGCAGACACTGATGAGGGAAACTTAATATTGTGTTTCTAAATAATGTGAGTTAGCTCATCAATCTTCTTTTGAAAACACTTATGCTCATCATGTCCTAACTTTTGACAATATGCACATTTATCTCTCTTTCTTCTAGATGATTCCTCTCTTGAAGAGGACTTGGATTCAGTAATTTTTGGTGAAGAAGATTCATTACCTTTTTCATGAGGCTTAGGATCCTTATTGTGTTTCTTTCCTTTTCCATTAAAAGCCTTTGATGTAGACTCACTTGCAATCAATGCTTGATGTGTGGAAGGCTTCAACAGACCCATGTGTGCCAACTTTGCTTATTCCCTTGTGAGCTATGCTACAAATTCATCAAGAGAGGGCAATTTGTATGCACTACCAAGAGCATCTATAGTAGCATATAATGTAGAAACAAAGATAGAATAATCAGGACCAAGCTTGGAAAGAATAGAAAAGATCAATTGTTCATCTACTTTAACAATGCCACATGAAGAAAGCTCCAATCTAATAGTATTGAACTTAGAGAAAAAATATTGAATATTGTCAAAATCCCTAGGATTGAGACCTATGAGTTCATTCTCTAATTTGAATTTTCTCATCCTATCAAGTTTACCAAAGAGTCCTTCCAATGTGTTCCAAGCATCATGAGGATGTGTACAAGATTCAATATGAAAGAGCATGTCATGAGAGATGGATGATCTAAGACAGCCAAGTGCTTTATCTCTTCTATCAAACCATTTTCTCCTTTCTACAGCACCTATTTGAGGTTATTGATCCTGCCCAAGAGTCATTCTAAGCAATCCAAGACTCAACAAATGATCACTTAAAGATAATTTCCATTCATGGTAGTTATATGGAGTGAGGATTTTAACCTTTGAATTATCCATATTAACACCAAATAATGACTGATAACTATTCATAACTTCTTCAAATGACTGATGTAAATCAAAAAATGAAATCCAAGGATGAACCAAGTGCAATTATAGCCCCAAAATGACCTATTTATTAAAGTTATATGTCTACCCAAAATCACTCAAATCTGATTGTATATCTAGAAATTAGATGAAAAACCATGCACTTTCAAAAAAAATTCACCTCAAAATGTTACCGTATGTGCCCAAATGAAGCCCTAGAAGTTTCAAAAATTAGGAACAGATAGGAATAGTCAACAAGATCTATAATTTCTGATAAATCTAGGCACCAAAATGCAAAATAAACACCACCACTAGAAAATTTAGGAAATTCTACCCAATTTCAAAAAAAATTGCACCTGATTTGGAGCTCGGATGACCAAGTTATGGCCTCTCAAAATTAGACTGTCAAATCCAAAATCAAAATGGTGAAGGTAGAAAAATCTCCAAACCCTGATGACGTCAGAAAACCATGGGGTTAAATTAGATGCTCATACGGCTATAAATAAAACCCAATTTTTCTTTGCGGTGATGACTAGACGGTCGTCAAATTTAGCATAGTGAAAAGATGATGTCAGCAAAAAAATTCACCTCACCGGCTGACGTGTTTGCTGAGGTGTCCTACTGTATAGATCTGTACGGTCACTGGCATCTAGGGTGACATGTCTAGGTGACTCTGTAGATGTGTTGATGTGGTAGTTGAGGTGTCAGGTCTAATGTAGGCTGTTGACAGAGCGCTTCCAAAGCACTGACTAGGCCGATGAGTGGGCGCTGTGGATGTGGCGTGATCCAGCGAGCTGCCGGGAAGTGATGGAGCTGCATGGTTGAGGTGGTGTAGCCACTAGGAGCTCCACTTAGGGCTGAGAAACCAATGGTGGAGGAGGGTAAGCACCGCTTGGGACTTTGAAAAGATAGTCCCACATTCACTGCGGGATTGGACTTAAAGACCTTTATAATTGCAAAGGCCCCGATAACATTCAAACAAGAGCTAACGGGATTGCATGCCACTTGTGTTGAACCTTGAGCATGGGTCAATGCACTTGTACGGAGCTTGCAATGTCCTTGGCTAATGTCATTGTGTGGTATGCGCTTGGAACAGAGAATATTCTCTGTCTGATATTAATGGTAGGGGCTTGTACCTAGCCTAAAATAATTTTTTGCAAAAAAAATCCAAAAAATTTACAGATTAAAACTTTTTTTTTTTTTTTAATAAAATCATACCAGAATTGGTAGATCAGGCCATATGGCTTGATTTGCAAAAAAAATTTCTTCTAATTGGACTTTTGCCGAATATGGGCAAGTTTATAGTTGATTTTAACTGAAATAGCCTCTCGGACGCAATGGTGAGGTTAGATCTACTTCAAGATGCCTCTATCACATGATGGTTGCTAGATCTAAGATTTGGACCTTCAAATCTTGCATCAAGATATCTTCAAATTGGTTGATCTAAAACGCTCCAATGGCTCTGATACCATGTAAGAATTTGCAAATACCAAATATTGAACCAAGATCAAGAGGTTGAAGAAAAGCATAAGAGAGAGAAAATATGAATGCAAGGATGGATTGAATAGATCCAATGAATTAATGATCCTCAATATGATTGAATTGATTACATAATAGGCCTCCTTATATAGGAAAGGAGATATGAGAGAATGATAAGGAGCTGATAAGCTATCGCCTATGCTAGGTGTAATCACATGTCCACCAAATGTGGATCATCCTCCAATATCCAATAAAGTATGTGCATTGGATTAGGATGATAATGTGATAAGAGCAGGAAAGGTGGATCTCACACACAATGAGGTATGTGATGACAACTATCACACCAAAAGTGGAATTTCTCCTGCACCATGTGCTTATTAGATGTGCACACTCCTAGGTGTCTCAATCACAAATTACTATGCAATGCATTAACCTAAGTAAGATTAAGTAAAGTGTAATTAGGAATAATTAATTACACCAACAAACATTAATGACAAAGGTGTTCCAAAAAACTATATCTATACATACTCACTGAGGGAAAACATCCAGATATAGTATCTTTAGGTTCTGGATCTCCTTCTTCCAAAAAGTGATCAAAGAATTTACTATCTGGAGATGGGCACATAATGCATACTGAAGCTTCTCCATAGCTAAGATGTTAAATTTAATCAGGTCTTCTTCTCTCCATGATTCCAAACAAGATGTGTCACGTGTCAAACTTGACAACAATGCTACAGAGGGAGTGATGGGAGTGCTATCCATCACTTTTTGTTTTACCTTGACTAGTTTAACTGATGGTTTATTATTCTTTTCTTTTTCTTTTTCTTTCTTTTCTTCTTCTTTTTCTATTTCTTTTTGCTGCATCTTTTCTTCTTTCTCATCATCAATCAATACTTCTTCTTGATGAGTAGGAGGTGTGTTGTTGCATAACATTTCAGCTTCTTGTGTGCTCACAAAATCTTCCTCAAACTTGTCCAACTTAGTGTCAGTGGCCACCATGGCTATCTCTACATTATCAATGATAATGGTGTTGTCCTTGAGTGACTCAGTCATGGGTGTAGACTTATCTAACTCTATTTTTTCTTCCACTACAGGCGCTGAATTCTGAGGACCTATAGTTTGTACCTTGATGGTATCTGACCCTTTGGTAACCATTTTGGGTATAGGTGCTATGGGCGCAGTAGGTGGATACATGTTTCTATTCATAAAATCCTTCTCAAAGGCTTTCTCCTTCTCTTTGGCAACTAATTAATAGTTTTTATCCATTATATTTAGAGTTCTTGTCTTGGTTCTGAGGTGAGGCTTCAATAGATCTAATAGCAACTTCTTCTCTTCTAGCTCACATATAGGAAGATTTTCATCTAAGATCTTTTCCCTTATCCACAGATCTTCTTCAATAGCCTGTCTCTTTTGGAGTTCTAGGATATTCCATACATTGTCAGGGATCATTATTTTTAGTTCCAAGACTATCCTTTTGAACTTGATCATGTGCTTTTTATCATTCTATGAATCTTTGATTTATCTATTTCACTATATTTATTATAAAAATTCTCTACTTGCTCAATTCTTCTCTCATCAATTATTCTAGCACTTAGCACACTGAGACTAGGTTTCAAAGTTACTTCAGGAGGTGCTTGAGTGTTCTTTCTACTTCTTGTTGTTGGTGAGGATGGATGACTAGTGCCAACCTCTTTCTTCCTCTTTGGCATTTCCTTATACTTAGGAGGAGTAGTAAGGTCAATGGTTTCCTTGGGTGCAGAAGGAGTATCATTAGTTATATCCTTTTGTTCATCTGATTTCTCTATCTTTACCTTCTTCAACTTGGGATCAAGTGATTCTTCTTTTTCTACATCTATGCTCTTTAGTTCCAAAGCAATCTTTTTTTATTTTTATTTTTCAAGATCTTTTTGAGAGACACCATGTATTCTCAAGATCTCTGATGTGACTTTAGCAACCTTTCTTTTTGTTGCTACACTGTTTAGCTTGGCATCTACTTCTCTTGTCTTATCCTCATAAGTTCCCCACCTAGGTTCATTAGGATCTTTGGGGGCTGATAGTAGAACCTACACATATGCTTCAAGAACCTGTTCCTCTACCTCATAACCAAGTGGATGAATCCACTTAGTTCTTGGCTCAACAACTTCCATACAAGTTGTGTCTATCTCTACCATAAAGAAAATGGTATCCTTATACTTTTCCACAATGCTCTCTGGAATTATGAAGCTCATTTGCATCTTAACCTTGAAGGTTTTCAACTCCAATGTTATGTAATCTCTCAAAGTATTTTCAATGGTTTCCTTGTAATATATCTGTGGCATGGCTGGAATGGACTTTTCCAAATATGAATCTGATACTTTCCCAACTATATGTAGATACATGTAAATGATCAAAGACCCAAACCTAAATATCTTGGTCTTGTCATGCTTGATTACCTTGATGTTATCAATCAACTGTGAGCACAAGATCTCATAGAGATTGAACACCCCATCTTCCTTCAAAATTCTGATAGCTACTAGAATTGTACCCATAGACACACTATTCACCCTACTAGTGTGATGAAACTTATATCCAAGTATCATAGACATCAATTTGATATCTTCTTGCTCAATAGGCTTAATTGTCATCCCACACCTATCACTCCTTGACTTAGATGTTTGATCAACAATTTTCCTAACATCCTTGGCCATAGGAAGGATGATGTCTATCCTATAAAGGCCTATCATCTTATGTATTAGGTCACTAGTGATTCTTATAGGCACATCACCTATCCATAATAAATCATCATGAATTATACTCAATAGTATCTTAATCCATTCAGTCTCATAAAATTCATATGCTGTAGCATACTCAACTATAGGGTGATCATTCCACTTAACATATTCATCCATGAATGTTTTATCTAGTTTCAACATGGTATCCATGTGTTCCCTTAACCTATCCAACCCTACTGGTTCTTTCTTACAGTAGATGTAGGCCCTAATGTCCTTGACATGCATAATGCCCATAGGCATGTGGGAGAATGCTCGCTCTAAATCATCTAGGGTTGACTTAAATGGATTCTTCTTAAATACATATCTCTTCTTCTCTACAACATCAAAAAATATGGGAGTGGCCATGACTTACTTGTTTAATCACTTTCCAACTGATCTCCGAGATAATATGAAGACTTGTGAATCGGTGCGACGAACTATGGTTTCTTCAACCAACCAAATACAATGCTAATTATTGCAAATCACTGATAGATCACTCTAAAAGTCTTCAAAAATATTTCTAAGGCTCTTTCTACTTTTTAATCACTCTAAATTTTAATGCAATGAGTAATCAAACAACTTTCTATGTACTTAAGGTGAAAATTCCGCAATTAATGATTGTCGCGTAAACCAAGTTATCACTTAAAAATTTCCAACTTGAGTTTTGCTAACAATCAATATCTGCACTCTTGCATGAAGGTTCCTTTATTATCCAAAAGCTTAATTCCAAAGGTGCATACTCTAAGATTGAGTATACCATCCACATAGGGGTCTAGAGCTAAATTAGCTCCCCCTATGACCCTGAGGGCCATTCATCCAGATGTACAAGGTGTGTCCACTAAGGATGCATCCAATACATTCTCATCAACTTTGTTCTTCTTTCCTTCTAACCAAATCAAGCTCACATCCTCTAAGGCTTTCGCAAACTTGACATCTCCTTTGGGATCTAGAACTAGTTCTTTGGCCTTTTTAGGGCTTTCTTGACCTTGCATCCATGATCTACAAACTTTGAGATATGTCCATCCTTGTTACAAGAGTGACAAATGACTAGAGGTCTTATATTCCTCAACGCATTGACATGAGTCACCATTCTGCATTGTGACGAAGGGCGCTCCCCTTAATACCACAAACACATAACAGATATAGAGAAACAACAACAATATGCAAGAACAAAAAATTGGCTTCTTATTATCTCCACAAATGTGGAATTACAAACTTTCAGAATTACAATATGCAAAGCCACATGGGAATTCCCTTACAATATTTTGTAGGACAAAGCCTCGAACAATTACCCAGATCTACTACCCAGAACTATTCTGAACTGCCTAAGATAATAATACAACCTTCCTTATATAGGCAATTTTCCACTGCATGGGAAGGTTCTAGAATTTTAGCCAATAAGGCCGACCAAACTTAGAATTATTTTATTTTACATTTTATTACATCATAGTCAGCTCAAGATAACCTTTGAAACCCAAACAGAAATTTTGAAGAAAATTATTTTTCACCATTTCAGGTGGCCCAACTTCTGAAGACCATAAGTCATCACCAATTGACCCGATTGGCTATTATAACCCCATTTCAAAAATGCCATGAAGCGCTCTACAGGCTTGACCGATGCAAGTGCTTGTCACCCAAATTTTTGACCTCATTAGGGGCCTCTAAAGCCTTCAAAATTGAGTTCAAAGTTTCTGTACCCTACTGCCAATACTGAAAATCTTCAATATCTTCCAATATACACTTGATCTAGCAATGAAACTTTACTGGCAGACTTATATGACCAAAATGAACCTCCAAGAAAGAAATCAAATCATTCTGAGCACATACGAAAATTACCAAAAAAATAGTAACTGTCCATAAATAGCAGCTCTGCACAAAATAGCCCTTATTGAATATAAAAATAGAAATATTTTTTTTGGGTGATGCAAGATTGCTCTTACACCCAGGATGCTCCTACATCAGACACCCAAGGTAATTTGAGAAGTGACCCTATCACAACTCAGGTGTGTAGAGGAAAACCAAGACAGCTAACCTCTTCCTTTGTCAGCCATGATGAATCTTCAACAGGTCATCCTTTCCATTTGACTAGATATTCTTCATATGTCCTGTTTCTTATGCTTCTGCCAACATGACTGTCCAGTATATCTTCTATCTCCTTAGTGTTTGAACTAGTTGCTAGAATACGCCACTGTGCTGCTGTGATCTCATCTTCAACACCTCCTTCATGATACTCTATCAGATCAGAAATGTTAAACACTGGTGAAATATTTAGCTGAGTAGGCAATTCTACCTCGTATGCATTTCCTGAATCATGTTTCTTCAGTATCCTACATGGTCCAAACTTCTTCATTTTCAGCTTGTTATATGTACCAACTGGAAACCGCTCCTTCTGCAAATGAACCATGACTTCATCACCAACTTGAAATTCCTTATGCCCCCTTTTCTCATCTACCTTAGCCTTATACTACGCATTCATCTTGGTAATATACTTCCTCACCTCCTCATGGATGTTCCTCAAGTGTTCTGCAAAATCCTCAGCTTCAGCACTACCTATTTCTCCTTTATCTATCTTCCTCAATTTAGATGCATTTCTTGGACTACTTCCATATATAATCTGGAATGGTGATTTACCAGTGCTCCTGTTGACAGAATTATTGTATGCAAATTCCGCCTGTGGTAAAATCAAATCCCATCTTGTTGGCTTATCTCCAACCAAACATCTCAGCAAATTTCCCAAACTCCTATTCACCACCTCTGTCTGTCCATCAGTCTGTGGATGATGTGATGAATTGAACTTCAAATCTTTCTTCAACTTCTTCCACAATGTACGCCAGAAATATCCAACAAATTTAGTGTCCTGATTTGAAACTATGGTCTTTGGAAAACCATGAAGTCTCACTACTTCTTTGAAAAACAATTCTTCTACATGAATAGCATCGTTAGTCTTCTTGCAGGGAATGAAATGTGCCATATTTGAAAATCTATCAACCACCAAAAAAATTGAATCATGTCCCCACTGAGTCCTCGGTAAACCAAGAACAAAGTCCATGCTGATATCCTCCCAAGGCTTCTTTGGTACGGGTAATGGCTGATACAACCCTGTATTCTGCTTCACTCCTTTCGCCATCTGACATACTCTGCAACTCTATACAAACTTCTTCACATCTTGTTGTAACTATGGCCAATAATAATTCTCACTAACCAAACCAAGGGTTTTATCACGACCAAAATGTCCAGCCAATCCTCTGCTATGCTTCTCCTTGATGATATTCTCCCTCATAGAACTTCGTGGAATGCACAAATGACTCCCTCTAAATAGCATATTATCTTGGATGATGAAATCCAACCATTTCATCCTGTCTAGAGTAATAGGTTATGTACAAGCTTTCCAAGCTTCACCAAAATCAGGATCCTTTGGATACAAATTCTTGAGTTTCTTGAACCCAACCACTTCAATCTGCATTTCTGTCAGCAATAGTTGCCTTCTGCTAAGAGCATCTACAACCCTATTAGACTTTCCACTCTTGTGTTTCAAAACAAATGTATAACTCTACAAAAACTCAACCCATTTCAAATGCCTTTGATTCAATTTTTCTTGACTATTCAAATATTGCAAAGCTTGATGATCAGTATACAAAACAAACTCGTTAGGAAGTAGATAATGTCTCCACTGCTTTAATGCCTAAACTATAGCATAAAAATTTTGATGATAAACAGAATATTTCCTCTTGGCATCATTTAACTTCTCACTGAAATAAGCAACAGGTTTACCTTCTTGGCTCATAACAGCTCCTATTTCAGTACCACTAGCATCACAATCTACTTGAAACACCTTATTAAAATCTGGAAGTGCTAAAACAGGTTGTTCTATAACTTTTTGTTTCAACAATTGAAAACTCTTTTCTGCCCCATTAGTCCACTTAAACTCTTTTCTATCCCCTCTCATTGTTTCAGTCAAGGGTCCACAAATACTGCTAAAATTTTTGATAAACTTTCTATAAAAGCTAGCTAGACCATGAAAATATCTTACCTCAGTAGCACTCTGATGCAGGAGCATCCTGGGTGTAAGAGCAATCTTGCATCACCCAAAAATATTTCTATTTTATATTCAATAAGGGCTATTTTAGTGCAGACCTGCTATTTATGGAAAGTTACTATTTTTGGTAATTTTTGCATGTGCTCAGAATGATCTGATTTCTTTCTTGGAGGTTCATTTTGGTAATGTAAGTCTACCAGTAAAGTTTCATTGCCAGATCAAGTGTATATTGGAAGATATTGAAGATTTTCGGTATTGGCAGCAGGGTACAAAAACTTTGAACTCAGTTTTGAAAGCTTTAGAGGCCTCGAATGAGGTTGAAAATTTGGGTGACAGGCGCTTGCACTAGTCAAGCCTCCAGAGCGCTTCGTGGCATTTCCGAAATGGGGTTATAATAGCCGATCGGGTCAACTGGTGATGACTTATGGTCTTCAGAAGTTGGGCCACCTGAAATGGTGAAAAATAATTTTCTTCAAAATTTCTGTTCGGGTTTCAAAGGTTATCTTGAGCCGACTATGATGTAATAAAATGTCAAATAAAATAATTCTAAGTTTGGTTGGCCTTATTGGCTAAAATTTTGGAACCTTTCCAGGCGGTGGATAATTGCCTATATAAGGAAGGCTGTATTATTGTCTTAGGCAGTTCAGAATAGTTCTGGGTAATAGTTCGAGGCTTTGTCCTACAAAATATTGTAAGGGAATGCCCGTGTGGCTTTGCATATTGTAATTCTGAAAGTTTGTAATTCCACATTTGTGGAGATAATAAGAAGCCAATTTTTCTGTTCTTGCATATTATTGTTGTTGTTTCTCTTTTTCTGTTATGTGTTTGTGGTATTAAGGGGAGCACCCTTCATCAAGTGGTATCAGAGCAGGAGTTCTTGAGTGTGTAAACAGATCACCGACTGTGAGGCAGTTTGCACCAGGATCGTGGCTAGGGTTTCAGCACGCATCATGAAAATGCCTCCATGAAGGGAACATGGCGGAAGAGCTGGTGTTGTAACACCTGAGGTTAGAGTGCTGCAGAGACAAGTGCGAGCATTGCAAGAAGAGATTCACAGAGGAATGAATCTTAATGTCAGAGATGAAAGCGAGGATGAAGCCGAAGAAGAATATCAAGAAGGAGAAGCTGAAATTGTGAACTAGGAGGAAGAAAGACTTTTTCGGGTGATTTCCAAGATTGGGAAAAGACCTAAGATTGAGGTTCCTACATTTTCTGGAAATCTTAACCCAGAGGAATTGATCGACTAGATCAATGAATGTGAGGAGTATTTTGAGTATGAAGATGTTGAGGATCCTGATAGGGTCATATTTGCGAAGGCCAGACTGAAAGCTCATGCGAAGATCTGGTGGCAAGAAATTCAATTGGAGTGAAATAGAAGAGGGAAAGATAAAATCATAAGATGGGATCGGATGGTGGAAAAATTGAAGTGACAGTACATTCCTGTTGATTATGAGCTTGACCTACTGAAGAAATGCAAAGTTTGAAGCAAGCTAGAAAATCTGTTAAGGAGTATACAGAGGAGTTCTATCAACTCCTCATCAGAACAGGCCATGCCGAAGCTGATAAGGAGAAAGTTGCCTAATACCTTAATGGGTTAAGGCCAAGCCTTCAAGAGGAGTTGAATCTGGTTTAAATGAACAGTATTGAGGAGGCATACCAATTTGCCCTAAAAGTAGAGGAAAAGTTGAATAAGAAATTCGAGAGAAGACAAAATGGAAGAGGTCACGGTGGACGATCTAGTGGATGGTCATATGGTGGCCGAAATGAAGATCCGAAAAAGAAGGATGAGGCCAGTAGCAGTCAAAATTAGTGAGGAAATAATTCCAATCACTTCCAGGATCAGAATAATAGAGATCAGAGAGGAAGAGGAAGAAGACAAGGATCTGGAAGAGGTGGCTTCCGTGGAACATGTTTTCACTGTGGAGAAGAAGGTCATAGGGCATTTGAATGTCCTCAGTGCCAAGGCAGAATGAACAGGAGAAATGAAGGCCAGGCCAGAGTTGCACATGTAGATGAAGATGCCAAATCATCAAATTCTGAAGATGCTGAAAGAGGAGAAACGTTGATTAGCAGAAGAGTCATGTTGAGTGGTGAGAATGAACCTAAGCAAAGGAGGAGCCTGTTTCGCACCAGGTGCAAGTGTGAAGGTAAATGTTGTGATGTGATTATTGATAGTGGAAGCACTGACAATTTGGTGTCAGAAGAGATGGTGAAAAAGTTGAAGCTCAAGAGATAGAAACACCCACATCCATATCGGATTTCCTGGGTACAGGATGACCACAAGGTCATGGTCAATGAACAATGCCTAGTGAAGTTCAAGATTGGCAGATACCAAGATGAGGTATTGTGTGATATAATATCTATGGATGCATGTCATATGTTGTTGGGTAGACGATGGCAGTTTGACAGATGTGCTGTACATGATGGTCATGTGAATACCTATTCCCTGACAAAGGATGGAGTGCGACATAAGCTAAAACCATTGAAGGAGACTAAAGAAAAGGTATGTGGTAATGCAAAGATAAATTTTTTTGATAGAAGAAATTTCCTAGATGGTATGAGGCATGAGCATTTATGTTTTACTTTAATTCCAAAAGCTGGTAAAGAGGAAGTAGAAGATGTTCCTGTAGAAGTTGCAGATTTGTTGAATGAGTTTCAGGATATTGTATCTGATAACATGCCTGATGGATTACCACCAATCAGGAAGATCAGTCATCAGATGGACTTGATCCCAGGAGCGAGTTTGCCGAATAAGGCAGCACACAGAATGACACCTACAGAAAGTGAGGAGTTGAACAGACAAGTACATGAACTGTTATAGAAAGGATTGATCCATGAGAGTCTGAGTCCCTGTGCTGTACCAGTGGTATTAGCACCAAAGAAGAATGGAGAATGGAGGATGTGTGCAGATTCTAGGGCAATAAACAAGATCACAATCAAGTATAAGTTTCCATTGCCACGAATGGATGATATTATGGAATGTTTGAGTAGAGCTGTGTATTTCTCAAAGATAGATCTGAAGAGTGGATATCATCAGATTCAGATCAGAGAAGGAGATGAATGGAAGACCACCTTCAAGACAAAGGAAGGACTATATGAGTGGTTAGTCATGCCTTTTGGGCTAACCAATGCACCGAGCACTTTCATGCGGCTCATAAACGAGGTTCTGAAAGAATTTCTAGGTAAGTTTGTCATTGTTTACCTAGATGATATTTTGATCTTTAGTAAGACATTAGATGAGCATATAATGCATATTCGTATGGTATTTGAGAAGTTGAGAGAAGAGAAATTGCTGATTAATTTGACGAAGTGCAGTTTTGTGAAGAAAGAGTTGGTGTATTTGGGGTTTGTAGTTTCAAGAGAAGGTCTAAAAATGGACCCAGAGAAGGTACAGGCTATCCTTGAATGGCCTATTCCAAACAGTGCTACTGAGGTAAGATCTTTTCATGGTCTAGCTAGCTTTTACAGAAAGTTTATCAAAAATTTTAGTAGTATTTGTGGACCCTTGATTGAAACAATGAGAGGGGATAGAAAAGAGTTTTCAATTGTTGAAACAAAAAGTTACAGAAGAACCTGTTTTAGCACTTCTAGATTTTAATAAGGTGTTTCAAGTAGATTGTGATGCTAGTGGTACTACAATAGGAGCTGTTATGAGCCAAGAAGGTAAACCTGTTACTTATTTCAGTGAGAAGTTAAATGATGCCAAGAGAAAATATTTTGTTTATGATCAAGAATTTTATGCTATAGTTCAGGCATTAAAGAAGTGGAGACATTATCTACTTCCTAAGGAGTTTGTTTTGTATACTGATCATCAAGCTTTGCAATATTTGAATAGTCAAGGAAAGTTGAATCAGAGGCATTTGAAATGGGTTGAGTTTTTGCAGAGTTATACATTTGTTTTGAAACACAGGAGTGGAAAGTCTAATAGGGTTGCAGATGCTCTTATCAGAAGATAACTATTGCTGACAGAAATATAGATTGAAGTGGTTGGGTTCAAGGAACTCAAGAATTTGTATCCAGAAGATCCTGATTTTGGTGAAGCTTGGAAAGCTTGTACAGAACCTGTTACTCTAGACAGGATGAAATGGTTGGATTTCATCATCCAAGATGATATGATATTCAGAGGGAGTCAGTTGTGCATTCCATAAAGTTCTAAGAGGGAGACTCTCATCAAGGAGAAGCATAGCGGAGGATTGGCTGGACATTTTAGTCATGATAAAACCTTTGGTTTGGTTAGTGAGAATTATTATTGGCCACAGTTGCAGCAAGATGTGAAGAAGTTTGTACAAAGTTGCAGAGTATGTCAAATGGCGAAAGGAGTGAAGCAGAATACAGGGTTGTACCAGCCATTGCCTATACCAGAGAAGCCTTAGGAGGATATCAGTATGGACTTTGTTCTTGGTTTATCGAGGACACAGCGGGGACATGACTCAATTTTTGTAGTAGTTGATAGATTTTCGAAGATGGCACATTTCATTCTCTGCAAGAAGACTAATGATGCTGTTCATGTAGCAGAATTATTTTTCAGAGAAGTAGTGAGACTTCATGGTTTGCCAAAGACCATAGTTTCAGATCGGGACACTAAGTTTGTTGGATATTTCTGGCAAACATTGTGGAAGAAGCTGAAGACATATTTGAAGTTCAGTTCATCACATCATCCATAGACTGATGGACAGACAGAGGTGGTGAATAGGAGTTTGGGAAATCTGCTGAGATGTTTGGTTGGGGATAAGCCAACAGGATGAGATTTGATTTTACCACAGGCAGAATTTGCATACAATAATTCTGTCAACAAAAGCACTGGTAAATCACCATTCCAAATTATATATGGAAGTAGTCCAAGAAATGCATCTGAGTTGAGAAAGATAGATAAAGGAGAAATAAGTAGTGCTGAGGCTGAGGATTTTGTAGAACATTTGAAGAACATCCATGGGGAGGTGAGAAAGCATATTACCAAGATGAACGCACAGTATAAGGCTAAGACAGATGAGAAAAGGAGGTATAAGGAATTTCAAGTTGGTGATGAAGTCATGGTTCATTTGCGGAAGGAGCGGTTTCCAGTTGGTACATATAACAAGTTGAAAATGAAGAAGTTTGGACCGTGTAAGATATTAAAGAAGCATGATTCAGAAAATGCATATGAGGTAGAATTGCCTAGTGAGCTGAATATTTCACCAGTGTTTAACATTTCAGATCTGACAGAGTATCATGAAGGAGGTGTTGAAGATGAGATCACAATAGCACAGTGGAGTATTCTAGCAACTAGTTTAGACACTAAGGAGATCGAAGACATACTGGACAGTCATGTTGGTGGAAGCACAAGGAATAGGACATATGAAGAGTATTTGGTCAAATGGAAAGGATGACCTGTAGAAGATTCATCGTGGCTAACAAAGGAGGAGGTTAACCGTCTTGGTTTTCCTTTGCACACCTGAGTCGTGACAGGGTCACTTCTCAAATTACCTTGGGTGTCTGATGCAGGAGCATCCTGGGTGTAAGAGCAATCTTGCATCACCCAAAAATATTTCTATTTTATATTCAATAAGGGCTATTTTAGTGCAGACCTGCTATTTATGGAAAGTTACTATTTTTGGTAATTTTTGCATGTGCTCAGAATGATCTGATTTCTTTCTTGGAGGTTCATTTTGGTCATGTAAGTCTGCCAGTAAAGTTTCATTGCCAGATCAAGTGTATATTGGAAGATATTGAAGATTTTTGGTATTGGCAGCAGGGTACAGAAACTTTGAACTTAGTTTTGAAGGCTTTAGAGGCCTCGAATGAGGTTGAAAATTTGGGTGACAGGTGCTTGCGCCGGTCAAGCTTGTAGAGCGCTTCATGGCTTTTCAAAAATGGGGTTATAATAGCTGATCGGGTCAACTGGTGATGACTTATGGTCTTCAAAATTTGGGCCACCTGAAATGGCGAAAAATAATTTTCTTCAAAATTTCTGTTCAGGTTTCAAAGGTTATCTTGAGCTGACTATGATGTAATAAAATGTCAAATAAAATAATTCTAAGTTTGGTCGGCCTTATTGGCTCAAATTCTGGAACCTTCCCAGGCGGTGGATAATTGCCTATATAAGGAAGGTTGTATTATATTGTAAGGGAATGCCCATGTGGCTTTGCATATTGTAATTCTGAAAGTTTGTAATTCCACATTTGTGGAGATAATAAGAAGCCAATTATTCTGTTCTTGCATATTATTGTTGTTGTTTCTCTTTTTCTGTTATGTGTTTGTGGTATTAAGGGGAGCACCCTTCATCACACTCTTTGGAGTAGGCCCTTCAAAGATAGCCTGTACCTTCTCTGGGTCCATTTTTTGACCTTCTCCTGAAACTACAAACCCTAAATACACCAACTCTTTCTTCACAAAATTGCACTTCTTCAAATTAATCAACAATTTCTCTTGTCTCAACTTCTCAAATACCATATGAATATGCATCATATGCTCATCCAATGTCTTACTAAAGATCAAAATATCATCTAGGTAAACAATGACAAACTTACCCAGAAATTCTTTTAGAACCTTGTTCATGAGCCGCATGAAAGTGCTCGGTGCATTGGTTAGCCCAAAAAGCATGACTAACCACTCATATAGTCCTTCCTTTGTCTTGAAGGTAGTCTTCCATTCATCTCCTTCTCTAATCCAAATCTGATGTTATCCACTTTTCAGATCTATTTTTGAGAAATACACAGCTCCACTCAAATAGTCCATAATATCATCCATTCATGGCAATGGAAACCTGTACTTGATTGTGATCTTGTTTATTGCCCTAGAATCTGTACACATCCTCCATTCTCTATTCTTCTTTGGTGCTAATACTACTGGTACAACACAGGGACTCAGACTCTCATAGATCAATCCTTTCTGTAACAACTCATGTACTTGTCTATTCAACTCCTCACTTTTTGCAGGTGTCATTCTGTGTGCTGCCTTTTTTGGCAAACTCACTCTTGGGATCAAGTCCATCTGATGACTGATCTTCCTGACTGGTGGTAATCCATCAGGCATGTTATCGGATACAATATCCTGAAACTCATTCAACAAATCTACAACTTCTACAGGAACATCTTCTACTTCATCTTTACCAACTTTTGGAATTAAAGAAAAAACATACATGCTCATGCCTCATACCATCTAAGAAATTTCTTCCATCAACAAAAGTTATCCTTGCATTACCACATACCTTTTCTTCAGCCTCCTTCAATGGTTTTAGCTTATGTCACACTCCATCCTTTGTCAGGGAATAGGTATTCGCACGGCCATCATGTACAACACATCTGTCAAACTACCATGGTCTACCCAACAACATATGACATGCATCCATAGATATGATATCACACAATACCTCATCTTGGTATCCGCCAATCTTGAACTTCACCAGGCATTGTTCATTGACCATGACCCTGTGGTCATCCTGCACCCAGGCAATCCGATATGTATGTGGGTGTTTCTATCTCTTGAGCTTCAACTTTGTCACCATCTCTTCTGACACCAAATTGTTAGTGCTTCCACTATCAATAATCACATCACAACATTTACCTTCACACTTGCACCTAGTGCGAAACAGGCTCCTCCTTTGCTCAGGTTCATTCTCACCACTCAACATGACTCTTTTGTTAATCAATGTTTGTCCTCTTTCAGCATCTTCAGAATTTGATGATTTGGCATCTTCATCTACATGTGTAACTCTGGCCTAGACTTCATTTCTCCTGTCTATTCTTCCTTGGCACTGAGGACATTCAAATGCCCTATGACCTTCTTCTCCACAGTGAAAACATGTTCCACGGAAGCCACCTCTTCCAGATCCTTGTCCTCTTCCTCTTCCTCTCTGATCTCTATTATTCTGATCCTGGAAGTGATTGGAATTATTTCCTCGTTGATTCTGACTGCTACTAGCCTCATCTTTCTTTTTCAGATCTTCATTTCAGCCACCATATGACCATCCACTAGATCATCCACCGTAACCTCTTCCATTTTGTCTGCTCTCAAACTTCTTGTTCATCTTTTCCTCTACTTTTAGGGCAAACTGGTATGCCTCTTCAATACTGTTCATTCGAACCAGATTCAGCTCCTCCTGAATGCTTGGCCTTAACCCATTAAGGTATCGGGCAACTTTCTCCTTATCAACTTTTGTATGGCCTATTCTGATGAGAAGTTGATAGAACTCATCTGTATACTCCTGAACAGATCTTCCTGCTTGCTTCAAACTTTGCATTTTCTTTAGTAGGTCAAGCTCATAATCAATAGGAATGAACAATTGCTTCAATTTATCCACTATCCGATCCCATCTTGTGATTTTATCTTTCCCTCTTCTATTTCACTCTAATTGAATCTCTTGCCACCAAATCTTCGCATGACCCTTCAGTCTGGCCTTTGTAAATTTGACCCTATCAGGATCCTCAACCTCTTCATACTCAACATATTCCTCACATTCATTGATCCAGTTGATCAATTCCTCTAGGTTAAGATTTCCAAAAAATGTAGGAACCTCAATCTTAGGTCTTTTCCCAATCTTGGAAATTGTCCGAAAAAGTCTTTCTTCCTCCTGGTTCACAATTTCAGCTTCTCCTTCTTGATATTCCTCTTCGGCTTCATCCTCACTTTCATCTCTGACATTAAGATTCATTCCTCTATGAATCTCTTCTTGCAATGCTCGCACTTGTCTCTCCAGCTCTCTAACCTCAAGTGTTACAACACTAGCTCTTCCGCCATGTTCCCTTCGTTGAAGCATTTTCACGATGCACGCTGAAACCCTAGCCACAGTCCTGGTGCAAACTGCCTCACATTCAGCGATCTATTTACACACTCAATAAAACTTGCTCTGATACCACTTGATGAAGGGTGCTCCCCTTAATACCACAAACACATAACAGATATAGAGAAATAACAACAATATGCAAGAACAGAAAATTGGCTTCTTATTATCTCCACAAATGTGGAATTACAAACTTTCAGAATTACAATATGCAAAGCCACATGGGCATTCCCTTACAATATTTTGTAGGACAAAGCCTCGAACTATTACCCAGATCTACTACCTAGAACTATTCTGAACTGCCTAAGATAATAATACAGACTTCCTTATATAGGCAATTTTCCACCGCCTGGGAAGGTTCCAGAATTTTAGCCAATAAGGCCGACCAAACTTAGAATTATTTTATTTTACATTTTATTACATCATAGTCAGCTCAAGATAACCTTTGAAACCCGAATAGAAATTTTGAAGAAAATTATTTTTTGCTGTTTCAGGTGGCCCAACTTCCGAAGACCATAAGTCATCACCAGTTGACCCGATCAGCTATTATAACCCCATTTCAGAAACACCACGAAGTTCTCTATAGGCCTTATTGGCGCAAGTGCCTGTCACCCAAATTTTTGACCTCATCCAAGGCCTCTAAAGCCTTCAAAACTGAGTTCAAAGTTTCTGTACCCTCCTGCCAATACCAAAAATCTTCAATATCTTCCAATATACACTTGATCTGGTAATGAAACTTTACTGGCAGACTTATATGACCAAAGTGAACCTCTAAGAAAGAAATCAGATCATTCTGAGCACATACGAAAATTACCAAAAAAAAAGTAACTTTCCATAAATAGCAACTCTGCACAAAATAGCCCTTATTGAATATAAAAATAGAAATATTTTTTTTGGGTGATGCAAGATTGCTCTTACACCCAGGATGCTCCTGCATCAAATTATCTTGCTAAGTGACCATTATAGTTACATATCTGACATGTAATATTCTAAGAATTTCTTACATTTGTCTGATTCTAAATTCTTTGATCATGCTAAATCCTATTCTTCTTACTAGTCTTGCAATTCATAGCTCTATGACCAAAAAATTTTCATGTATAATAGTAACCATTAAAATCTCTTACCTCTGTATAGTTCCTTGCAATGTGTCCATGCTTGTTACATGCAAAAAAAGTGTGTTCTACTTGCTTGTGCTCATTCTTAGGTGGTCCACCATTATCTTTGGTTTGATCTTCAGTCTTATCAATATTAGTAGAGTCTTTTTGTGCATCCTTTCTTGCTCGCATGTTGTCAATCTAATTTTGTGCTTCATTATATCCAATACAACTAGTGTCTACTTTGGCTCTTCTTGCATACAACTAAGATTCTATCAAATCAAAACTGGTATGTAATTTGTCAATATGATTCTTAGCCTCTTTCAATTCAGATTCCAAGCTTTCCTTGTTGTTTCTTAGTTCTCAGATTTCCATGTTTTCTTGCCACAATTCTTCATTTAGTTGAAGGTTTTCTTTGACCTATTCATCATAGACTTCTTGATTGTTAGTCAGCTTATCATCAAAATATTCAAGTTTCTCTTTTAAGGATTTATTTTCTTCATTCAACTTCTTGACCATTCTCCCTAGATCACTGGAAGAGAATTTTTTCAAATCTTTCCTTAGCCTTTTGATGACTAATTGACCATGACTAATTTTATCTGTTAGTTCTTTAGTTTCTCTTTTAGACTTGTCTAGGTCTTCAAGAGCAGCTTCCAAAATTTTTTTTAGATGTTTCATTTTTTCTTTGTCCATGATCTCCTCAAGTGTTTAAAATTCTTTGCTAAGGACCAAAGCTCTAATGCCAATTGTTGGGAATGGGAACACTAAGAGGCGAGGGAGGCTGAATCAGTGTTCACTATATTTTATCTTTTTACTTTAATCTTTATACTAAACTTAAATGCTTAAGTACTAAATTAAACATTCACATAAACATGAAACATGAAATCAACACATGACACCAATATGGTTATAGGGAAACCCAAATAGGTAAAAGCCCCAATGGGAATTGACACCCACTAATATTCTGTACTAGTGTTTTGTGATCCTTGTTAGAAGATCCTTAACCTTGTTAGGAGTTTCTTTACAATACTTTAAGTATAGTAGACCTTGTCAAGGGTTGGACCCTATTAGGATTCTTTTACAATATTCCCTATTAACGGAGTGGACACACTGTCCTAGAGCTCACTTCTCAAGTGGTGAAGGCTACAACCTTTTGATCTTAGATACAGACTATATCTGCACGATGAACTGTCACTATGACACTACTTGTCAGATCAGTTCCTTTGATGCGTTGATGCTTTGACATCTTGAAATCCTCTAATACATCATATTTTTTCTTTGCATAGTTCTTCTCTTCTTAACACAACTCTCTATCAACTTCCATCCTAAATATAATGGGCACATCTTATATTTATACTTGCATACAAAATAAACAACTAGGTTAGCCCTTAGACCTATTACATACAATGCTTCCAAATTAATTGGCTTAAGCATGTGTACAATAGAACATATATGCATGTCAAAAACCTAAATACAATAGGTGCATAGCCCTTACATCATTATAGTCACAACTCAAAATGATAACTGTCAGTTGCTTTCTCTGTTCTTCACTCGCACACACTGGCTATGCAACTTCAGCTAATTGTATCTTTCTCATCCTTGCATATCTAATTATGTGCTCATAGAATAAGCATGAATATAGTCTAACTAACTTAACTTCTAGGGCACACACCATAACTTAGCATTACGCATGTGCGTTGATGCTCTGAGCTACAGAAACTTTGTACACTGTACAGTCTTCAATGCTTAACAGATTTCTAATCTTCTCATCAAGTGCGCTAACTCCAAACTGCTATATGACTTTGTTTCCATAGTGAAAACACTATATCAGGTCATATACATTAGTATAGCCAACTTTCCAACATTAGTATCACCTAAAGTTCCAAAGTTTACATCTAGATATCACTCTAAGGATGACATCATTGGTGATCAGAGTGACAAAGTCACAACAAGATCAAAAGACAAGAGTTCAGTAGGAAATGAAGTGATATGTTTACTATCTCAGATTGAACCTTTAAGTGTTGAAGATAAATCTAATGATTCATATTGGCATGATGCTATGAAAGAAGAACTAGATCAGATTATTAAGAATGATACTTGGGAACTAGTCCCAAGACCCAGTGATAAGAATGTGATTGGAATAAAGTGGATATTTAGAAACAAGTTGCATGAAGATGGTATAGTAGTAAGGAATAGAGAAAGGTTAGTATGTAAGGGATATGCACAAAGAGAAGGTATTGATTATTCAGACACATTTTCACCTGTGAGAAGATTAGAAGCTATAAATTTTTTTCTAGCTTATGCAACATTTAAAAACTTCAAAGCTTATCAAATGGATGTTAAGTCAGCATTCTTGAATGGAGAATTAAAGGAAGAAGTATACATTGAGCAGCCAGAAGGATTCACCTTATCAAACAGACCTGATATGGTATGTAGATTGAGGAAAGCCCTCTATGGACTTAAGCAAGCCCCTAGAGCTTGGTATGAAAGACTTGATAGATATATAACAAAAATTGGATTAAAAAAGGGAGCAACATATTGTAATCTATTCATAAGAGAAACATCTAAAGGTTTACTTCTTGTAGCTATATTTGTTGATGACATTATGTTTGGGGGTAATGACAAACTTAGTGCAAAATTTGCTAAGAAGATGCAGAGCAAGTTTGAGATGAGCATGATTGAACCTATCAAATAATTTTTGGGATTAAATGTATAGTAGACAGAGAAAGGTACTTTCATTAATCAAATTAAGTATGTGAAAGAGATATTGAATAAGTTCAAGATGGATGATTGAAAGCCAGTGAGTACACCTATGATAACATGATGCAAGCTTAGAAAAGAAGATAATTCTCTAGTAGTAGAAACAACATTGTACAAGTCTATGATTGGTAAACTCATATATCTTACTCAAACTAGACCTGATATTTCTAATGTAGTTGGCATAGTTGGAAGATTTGTAGCAGAGCCTGAACAAAGTCACCTCATGGTAGTAAAGAGAATATTTAGATATATGTAGGGCACTATAGATTATGGTTTATGGTATCCTAATTCAAGGAATGTTGAGCTTCATGTATATACAGATGTAGATTGGGAAGGATGTGTGGATGATAGAAAGAGTACATCAGGAGAAGCGATATTTCTTACTGATAGACTAGTCACTTGGACAAGCAATAATCAGAATAGTATTTCTTAGTTAACAAAAAAAGCAGAGTATGTTACAACAGCCTTGAATTGTTATACAATTGTTTGGATCAAGCAGATGATAAAGGATTTTGGAATTCAGATTGATTATCCTCTTGTTATTCATTGTGATAACACTAGCACTATCAACATGTCAAAGAATCCTATGATGCATGCAAAGACAAAACACATAGAGATGAAGTATCACTTCCTAAGAGGGAAGGTGGTAGAGAAAGAAGTCAAATTGGACTATGTGAGTACAAAGGATCAACTAGAAGATATATTTACAAAGCCTTTACCAAAGGATACTTTGGAGTATCTCAGGGAGAAGTTGGGAGTAATTCCCTTCTCAAATTCTGATTAGAGAAAGTGGAGAAAGTATGAGTCCTCATTGACTTATGGATGGTTGTGATGCAGGGGCATCTGAGGTTATGACAGGGAGATTTTGTGTCCTCGGTAAACTGCATGGACTATTTATGTTTTGGCTAATTTTACTCAGTTGTAGCCTTGACCAATGGTCTCAGTCATTGAAGGAAGTTCAGTCACTAAAGGAACTCAGTAGTCCCTGGCACTTGATAAAAATGTTTCTCGGTCATGCTTGTGGTGCTTAGTCGATACTAGTGCTTAGTGATGCCTGACGTGCTCGATAAGTTTACTGTCTCTTGGTAGTTTTGACTTAGCTGACTGGAGTTCTATGTAATTCATTTAGTCAACTTGGTGAATTAATTGTTGGTAGCCATTGTCTTGGGATAACATGCAAAATTAAATGTTTGTATACATTTGTAAGCCAACTTATATGGAATTTAATTATTATTTTGGAGAGTTAAGGGTTTCATCTAGCTAACTTGTGGCTAATGATTAGTATTTAAGGAGGGCTTGGGTAGATGTTTAGGGTAGAACTAAGAGGAGAAAGGTTTGTGACATTGAAAACTTAGTGAGTCAGATCTGAGGTTTTGAAAGCTGGAGTTGGCAAAGTTATGAAAAATTTCTTGATGTTCTTGCAGATCAAATTGTAATCTGAGAGTCCTTTGTAGTAGAGCTAGGGGTTGCATACTTGGAGATAAGGAGATTTCTTGGAGGCTTGCAAGCTCAAGTTTAGATATGCCTTAGGGTTTCCATCAGCTTCAGATTGTCTTCAAAGCTGAATTAGCTGAGTTTACATTGGATCTAGTTGTGGATCTTGCAGAATTGTTTTCTGATTGTAATTGGCCCTAACAGAGAAGGCCTTACAGTCAGGCATGTTAATAAAAATTAGTGTTAAACAATTACTTTGTGTTGCATTTTTGAGTAATCCACTATGTAATTCTTTTAGTTGCAAGGTTTGGACTAACCTTCATTAGATCCACCATCCTTGACTACATTAGGTGGTATCAGAGCGAAGGTTTGTTCCTATTGGAGTGAAGTTGATATTCTTGAAGTAGAAGCTTAACCTAGCAAGGTTGATCTTGTGAAGTTAATCTTATTGGAGTAGAGATTATGCACAATCTAAATTGTAGATCTGAAGTACTAAACTTGTGAAATTGTGCCCTAATTGTTTACAAGATTGCAGGTTGAAATTTGACTTGTTCCAGCTTGGAAATTGACACAAGGTGGTCGGTGAGGGATTGTTGTAGAGGGTTTCTCTTATCTTTAAGGATGCCTTCAAGAAGATTGGACCCTAGATTTATTTTTTATCTTTGTGATTATTGAATCCTAGATCATAGAGAAGGTGAAATTAGATTTTAGATCTGAGTTAGAATTGATGAAGAATGACATGGTCGCTAAGATCATGAGAACTATTGCTGGTATACCTCAGAATGTTGGTACTGAGGATGGCTATGAAGAAGCTACTAAAGAATTTGAAATTGCTAGATCTAGTGGTGATGACCGGAAGAGCAGATCTGGTGAAGAAAGAACTGCTCGGTTGCCTAGACCTGCTACTCGGTTTAGTAATTACTGAATGGAAGTTTCTACTTTCTCTGGTACTTTGAAGCTTGACAATATGATTGATTGGATTGGTGAACTTGAGGATTTCTTTGAGCTGGAAGAAATTGAATATCCTCTTTGGGTGAGATTAGCACAAAAAAAGTTGAAAGGACATGCTACTCTTTGGTGGAAGGAACTACAAAGAGATCAAGAAGATGAAGGTGAAACAAAGATCAATTGGTGGAGATTGATGGTGACTAAGTTGAAAGCTAAGTTCATACCGATTGACTATGAGCTTGACTTATTTAAGAAGTTGAAGAATCTGAAAGAGAAGGATTTTTCTATTGAAGATTATACTGAGGATTTCTACAAACTTACTATTCGGTCTAGACACTGAGAGCTTGGTAAGGAAAAGGTAGCTCTGTATGTGAATGGTTTGAGATTCAATATTTAGGATGAGCTTGGTATGCAGAAGATTGATTCTGTTGAAGATGTTTATCAATATGCTCTGAAGGTAGAAGATAAGTTGAAGAGGAATTAGCCTAGTAACTCCTGAGGTAAAGAAAAGATTGATCACTCAGTGAAGGAGAAACTGACTGATGTAGAAGATGAACAAAAACCTATGGAACCAAAGAAGAATATAGGTAGATTTATCTTTAAGGGTACTTGCTATAACTGTGGAGAGGAAGGACACCATTCTTTTGAATGCACATAGAAGAAGGTTGACCGATGAACTACTATAATGAATGAAAACATTCAGAATGAATTTGAATCAGAGAACTTGTTGCTTCGATGAACATTTCTTAGCACAAAGTAAGAACCTTGTCAGAGGAGTAACTTGTTTAGGACCTGATGCAAGAATGAAGGTAAACTCTATGATGTGATTGTTGATAGTGGTAGTATTGATAACCTTATTGTTGAGGACCTGGTTAAGAAACTTGGTTTGAAGAGAATGAAACATCCTTGTCCTTATAGGCTTGGCTAGTTGCAAGATGTTCATGCTTTGGAAGTTAGAGAACAATGCTTCATTGATGTTCAGATTGGCCAGTACAAGGATCTTGTGCTTGTGACATTGTGAAGATGAATAGTTGCAATATATTTCTTAGTAGACCTTGGCAGTATGATTGTAGAGCTATTTATGACTGTGTAAAAAATGTGTTTACTATTGAGAAGAATGACAGGAAGTTTTCACTAATGCCTTTGATGGATGCAATGCTCGGTAGGAAAAGCCTGAGTATTGGTAGCCGAGTTGAGATTGTAGATCTAGAGAAAATGAATGATTAGTATGGAGAATCAGCCTGTACATTATCTAGAAAATACATGAAGAGACAAAGGAAGCTGAAGTGGAAGACTTTGCAAGCAGAAAAGGTGGAGGACTTGTATATGAAGAACTAGTTTGGGATTTATGTGTTGAATCCTAAAAGATGTTTTTCTCACATATGAATATATTTTGGAACTTGGGGTGTCTGATGTAGGAGAATCTAAGGTTAAGACAACAACATTTTGTGTCCTTGGTAAACTGCATGGAGTGTTTGTGTTTTGGCCAATTTTTCTCAGTTGCAGCCTTGATCGACGGTCTCGGTCATTGAAAGAATCTCGGTCACTGAAGAAACTTGGTAATCCCTGACACTTAGTAAAAGTGTTTCTCGATCATGCCTATGGTGCTCGATTGATACTAGTGCTCAGCGATGCTTGGCATGCTCGGTAATTTTACTGTCGCTCCATAGTTCTAACTTACCAATTGGAGTTCTATGTGATTTATTGAGCTGACCTGGTGAATTAATTGTTGGTAGCCACTGTCTTGGGCTGACATGTAGAATTAAATGTCTGTATACATTTGTAAGCTAACTTGTATGACATCTAATTATTGTTTCGAGGAGTTAAGGGTTTCATCTAGCCGACTTGTGGCTGATTATTAGTATTTAAGGAGGGCTTGGGTAGATGTTTAGGGAAGAATTGAGAGGAGAAAGGTTCATGACTTTGAAAACTTAATGAGTCAGATCTAAGGTTCTAAAAGTTGGAGTTGGCAAAGTTGAGGAAAAGTTCTTGATGTTCTTGTAGATCGGATTGTAATTTGAGAGTCCTTTGTAGAAGAGATAGGGGTTGCATACTTGGAGACAAGGAGATTTATTAGAGGCTTGTGAGCTCAAGTTTAGATCTACTTTAGGGTTTCCATCAGCTTCTGATTGTCTTCAGAGCTGAACTAGCTGAGTTTGCATTGGATCTAGTTATGGATCTTGCAGAATTGTTTTCTAATTGTAATTGGACCTAACTCGGAAGGCTTTACAACTAGGCATGTTAATGAAAATCAATGTCAAACAATTACTTTGTGTTGCATTTTTGAGTAATCCACTATGTAATTCTTTTGGCTGCAAGGTTTGGATTGTCCTCCATTGGATCCACCATCCTTGACTACATTAGGTTGACTACTCTACTTCAGGAGTAGTACCGGTGCTTAAATGTTTGGTGCCCTTTTCCATTGATGTCAAAGGGGGAGTAGTATATAGTCATGAAAAACAATAGTAAAGGGGGAGTACATATAGAATTAATAAGGATTAATATATAGCAGCAAGGGGTAGTAGTATTCAGTCATGGAAGTAGTTCGGTTGAGGAAATGGTTAATATTGAAGAATATTGTAGCAGATGGAGGATTCATCCTTGGGGGATTTTTGGTGAGGAAATGGATAATGTTATAAAATAATTGTTCATTTGGACTGGTGGTGTTTTTCATTCCATATTTTTCCATCAATGCCAAAGGGAAAGATTGTTGGAGATTTTCTAGCAAGTCAGTGCTGACTGTATATTTGTCATTGATGACAACATATGGTAAGAAGCATGCATGGAAGATTTATTAAGTAATCTTTTAGTATATGTAGCATGGATATGTTATTAGCATGATATCATGGATGTAGAGGTAAATTGTTAGTATACATAGTTATGTAGCAGCTTGTGTCAATAGTGTTCCTGACATAGTTACATGTAGTGTTCTATGAGTGATTATTTGTACATTTATCATGGAGCTTTGTGCCTTTGGATACATGATGGAATCATGATAGTGTTGCTCCATTCATGGATGCAGAATTTTATATGTATTAGAAGTGAAGATATGTAGTCGCTATTCACCAGTTGCAGTTTCATGTGTTTATCCTAAAGCTCTGACAGAGATTATATGAGTATAGGAGTTGCACCTATCATTTCGGTATGCATGCTTGGATTAGTAATTAGAGAAGAGTTAATAATTTTTGGTTAAGAGTGCATGATGTAACTCAGCTTGAGGAGAAAGTATCCATAAACTTGGTAGAGCTGACAGTGTGTAGTGTGCGTTTGCACTTATTGATTTGGACTGGTCCCAGTTTGTGTTGTGTGATTAGTAGAGCCGACAAAGATGTAATTGGAGAGTGTTATGGTTTCTCCAATATGATTTCAATATGGTTCTAATAGACCAACTTGATTATATCATTTAGAGGAGAGATACTTATAGCTGGTCATTTGTGATCACTAGAAGCATGACATGGAGATAAAAGATTAGAGCAGAGCAGAGAGTATATGAAGTATTGTGTCATCAAGAAGAAGTCTATGTGACAGAAAAGATAAAGTGTGCTATTCATTGGAACTGATCAAGACAACAAGTCTACCTCATAGTTCACCAAGATCTAGATATAGTGTGTATCTATTATTTAGAAGGTTGCAACCTTCACCACTTTGAGCAATGAGCTCTTAAATGGTGCATCCTCACCCCTAATAGGGTGAATCATAAAAGACTCCTAACAGGATTTGACCTTTGACCAGGTCATTGTACTTATTGCATTGTAAAGATCAACTCCTAACAGGGTTGTAAGATCTTCTAACAAGCATCATTATACGCTAGTGTAGTTTATTATTGGGTGTTAATTCCCACTAGTTTTTTTACCTATTTGGGTTTTTCCATAACCAAAATATTGATGTTTTGTTCAAGTGTTCTTTCATTGTGTTTATGCTTAATGTTTAAGTATACTTAATTAGATAAAGAATTGAAACTTGTAGATAATGATTCACCCCCCCCCCTTTCTCAATTATCTCTTGGGACTATTACTAACATCATCTAGGAACAATTTTCACAAATGGGTTAAATGGTCCAATCTAGATGTGATTGTACCTTGTTGGTACTAAAAAATGCAACATGGGTTTTGAGTACAATGTTAAAATTTTACAATTTGAAGCTCTTTAAATCCTTTTCATGCATATGTACCCGGCTATCATTTTGAAGCTTATGAGGTGTTCTAAGTGTTGAACACACTTCATTAAAAATATGCATGCATTCTATGATGTTATTTTGTCATCCTGAATCATTCGGTGAAGTCCCATTTTGAGCAAGTGTCAAATTGCACAATTCTGTTTAAATGCCAAATCACTGTCGAAGGCCCTGTTCGGTTGATTGTATCTCTCTCCTGGAGATTGATCATAATGTTATAGTGGTTGAATTGTATTGTAGACATGAGAATGAGTCATCATGCCAATTTTCAGCTCCCCATGTGCCCGTTTAGTCACTTTGTCGAAGCCATTCCATTTGCAGAATGTCAATGTTTTCTGAATGTGCATTATTCAGATTTTTAGCCACATTTTTTTATCACAACTCAAAAAATACAAACTGGGTCAGGCTAAATTTTACATATGTTTGAGATGGCTATGTGTGCATTTTAAAAAATTTTTTTGAGAAAAACTCAGCTTGAAAATCAAAAGTTATGGTTCTCTGAGTGCTGGTAGCCAAAAAAAATTAGCATTTTCTTCATAAAGTTTTATCCCACATTGCTGCCAATTTCAAAATTTGAAGTGTTTATATAGAATACTCCAAATATATGAATTAAATCAAATGAAAGAAGCTATGCTTGTCCATGCTTGTGCATCCACCTTGGTTTCTATGCCAGTGGGCCCAGAAGAAATTTTGTTGAAAAAATGCCGGCGAAAAATGCTAAGTCTTCAAATCTCCAAATGCTAGTGGTTAAGTCACTAACATTCAAAGATCTAGAGACTAGTTAGTCTCCAAATCTCATAATGCTAGCGGTTAAGTCACCAACATTCAGAGATCTAGAGACTAACTAGTCTCCAAGTCTCTGAATGCTAGTGATTAAGTCACTAACATTCAGAGATCTAGAGACTAACTAGTCTCCAAATCTCCAAGTCACCAGATCTTCAAGTCTCCAGATCTCCAAATGAAGTTAGTCTCCAAATCTCACAAAGAAGAAAGTACATCATGAGATTTAGAGACTAGTCTCCAAATCTCCAAGTCTCCAAATCTCTAGATAATTATTCAGAGATCTAGAGACTAAAATTAGTCTCCAAATCTCATAATGAGAAAAAGTGATTATGAGATCTAGAGACTACTCTCCAAATCTCCAAATAGCTATTCAGAGATCTAGAGACTAAAGGTAGTCTCCAAATCTCTAGATAAACTGAGGTTGAAGATGAGTTAGTCCAAGTAGTGAATGAGAAGATGACAAGTGGCAGGTTCTGCTGGCATGTGCAGATTTTAAAGGAAATAAAAGATTTAAAAAGTTATAAAGTTCAGACTTTGGAGAATTTCAAAAATTTTTAATGACAGAGCTATTCACGGGAAAATGTCTGGGAGATCCATTTTTTATCAGAATATGGCAGTATAATATGTTTTCAGAAAAGCTAGAAGATGATGGAGGCAATGATGGTAGTTAGAACCTGATCAGATCAAGTTGCTAAGAGCAGTAAAGGCTTTTAAATCCATGACCAGATTTTGGGAAGATTTTTTTCTTCCAAAATTGATTGATTTTGCAAATCTGGTGGGAAGAATGATTCAGACTTTCAGTGGATGAAAGGATCAGAGGGTATAGAGGATTAAATTTCAAGGAAGAGTAAAGGACAAAGAAATCAGATTTCCAATAGATGAGCAGATTTTATGGAAAAGAGGACAAATTTATAAGATTTTGAAGATGCCCGGGAAGATCAAATTTTCAAAGGAAAAGAGAAGTAAATGAGATTAGATTGCAGAATGGAGAGGGGTTGGTCAAGTATAGATTTTAGGGTTTCTTCTTCTTCTTTTTATTCTCTTCTCTTCTTAGTTGTAAGGGTTCTTGGTTCCTTTTCTTTTTGGGTTCCATTTTCCTGTGACTGCTCTGTTGTGAGCATGCCCCTTGATGATGAATATTGAATATCTTATTGTAGAGAAATTTTCTCAGTCTTGTGTCTAAATTCCAAAAATTTCAAGCTTTGGATGTAATGGGAAGGTTCATTTTCAATAGAACACACTGCAATTTCTATCTTATCTTGTTATTGTCTCTTAACTTTGTGTTTTGCTCTTGTATGTTTTAACTTGTAAGACATTTGAAAACATACTGGTTGTAAGGAAACTATTTTAATTGATTATGAGTTCCTTTCAAGGAAAGGATTAAATCCTCATATGTAGTTATAGAGAGTAGACATTTTTGTTAAGATTTTGATGATTACAATATAGGAGTGACATAATAGATTGTAAGGCATTCTATTCAGATTGCAGGTAGTTTGTAAGGCATTCTACTGTGTTTCCTGTAACACCCCATCTATACTTAAAAATAAAAGATGAAACCAAAGAAGATACAACCATAAACAAAACCACATAGAACCATAGTAAAAAAAATTTTATAAAAAAATTACAAACTAGAACATATAATCATAGTAACTGCTTCTAAGAGCTTTATAGTTTTTCCGCTGAATTACATCAGAGTAATAAGAATACTCTTTATTCAAAGATTTAGTTTCAAAACCAAAATTCCCTTCTTAACCAATCCTCTACATTCTACGAATAGTTCTGATAACTAATAACCAAGAAATGATCTGCTTCCCATAAATCTTAACAACTGCTATCCACTGTCCTATACTCATTGATTTATCCATCTAAAACCTAAAAATCAAAAGTAAACACAAGCGCAATTGCAAATAGGGCTCAGTCACATTAATTAAGATAACGAATCATCTCCAAAATTTTACAACCATAAAAGTCAGTATAATATAACAATTATGCAGATTTAATACAGATGTTATTGAAATCTAATAACATAATTCCATTCTTTTCACCAAAATCATCAAGCACTATATCTCTTTCTAATAGAAATAAACTCACAAAGAAAATGACAAAGTAATGATCCAATAGTTCATGGGTGTCCACATAAGGACCTACGCTATGTATCCATAAGGAAACCTCGTGGTAATCATTATGTCTGATGAAACCATAATGTTTTATCTTATTAATTGAAACCCATATTCCTTGAATTTATAATTATCACTTAATTAAACAACTGACAGAAATTTTTTCCCATAAGGATATAGACTAGTGTCAGTCACAACTGACAGAAATTCTATCACCACAAGGTACTAGACTAGTGTCAGCCCCCAATCTAAGGATCACACTTGCATTATCTCAAAACACTTGATCTAACAATTAGTGATTGAAATGAAATGAACTACATTACACAATTTCACTAACACTTCATTTCTATTGCATCAATTTATAAAATTGAAACAGCAATCAAAAATCCATTTAGATCCATGTTTCCATATTCCTTAACATGCATTCTTAAACATGATGTTTCTCAAAAGAAGAAAAGATCACAGTTCTTTCTCCATCACAAATCCAATCAAATAATAATCTCCACATTAACTTAACATTAAATCTGAAACTGTACAATAAAATGTCCATATTGAATTCATGATTCCATTGAATAGAAAAGAACTAAAATAATCATATATCAACTGAATCAACACAACACCCATCGCTTTTAACAAACATACAAGCTTGCCATAAACCAATTTATTATAAACTATCTTGCTATACAACCTGCTCTATTAATTACAAGTTCATACTTTTATATACATGTTGATGTATGTACATGTATACACCATAGCTTATGTATACATATACATATCCCAGCAGGTATATATATATATATATATATATATATATATATATATATATATATATATATATATATATATATATATATATATATATATATATATATATATAACTTGTAATTAATAGTTCAGAATGATAAACATAGCATCTATTATATACATGTTGGCATATGTACATGTATACACCACGGCTTGTGTATACATATACATATCCCAGTAGGTATATATATATATATATATATATATATATATATATATATATATATATATATATATATATATATATATATATATATATATATATATATATATATATATATATATATATATGAACTTGTAACTCATCATTCGCAACAGTTCAAGTCCATTAATACACAGGAAAACCATACTAGTCATCTCAGTCCTATCAAACACATCTACCTTACAATACTACTGAATCTGCCGATTTCATAAAAGAATAACAGAATAATAAGAACCGTCATCTACATTTTAAACAAAATATCAAAGTGGTCTTCCTTACTGACTAAAATGATAATATTTGACTTTCCTAAAAAAAATTCCTAACATTTCCTAATGTTGATACAAACTATATTTCACACTGGTGATTATTTTTGAAGAATCATATAGCTCACAGTCAAGATTTGAGTACAACCAAGATATCCACATTTTCACTATTGACTGAAACAGATAGTGACAAACACCCATTTGACACAACAAACATCGATAGCAGATTTGGTTTATAACAGTGGTAGGAATACCCGATTTCACCTTATAACCAAGACTCTTACACATTGAAAAACATTTTGTTGCTACAACGTTCCTCACAATAGGAAACAGTACGAGAATACCGTTAAAGAAACTTTTAAACAAAACTATTATGTGTTTCAAACTGCATTTATATGCCGATTCTCATTCCTAATTAACCCCCTTAATACTAACCAGAAACAAGTAGACTGATGAATGGTGCTCCCCTTAATACCACAAACACATAACAGAAATAGAGAAACAACAACAATATGCAAGAACAGAAAATTGTCTTCTTATTATCTCCACAAATGTGGAATTACAAACTTTCAGAATTACAATATGCAAAGCCACATGGGCATTCCCTTACAATATTCTATAGGACAAAGCCTTGAACTATTACCCAGATCTACTACCCAGAACTATTCTAAACTGCCTAAGACAATAATACAGCCTTCCTTATATAGACAATTTTCCACCGCCTGGGAAGGTTCCAGAATTTTTAGCCAATAAGGCCGACCAAACTTAGAATTATTTTATTTTACATTTTATTACAGCATAGTCGGCTCAAGATAACCTTTGAAACCCGAACAAAAATTTTGAAGAAAATTATTTTTCGCCATTTCAGGTGGCCCAACTTCTGAAGACCATAACTCATCACCCGTTGACCCGCTTGGCTATTATAACCCCATTTCAGAAACACCACGAAGCGCTCTACAGGCTTGACCTGTGCAAGCGCCCATCACCCAAATTTTTGACCTCATCCGGGGCCTCTAAAGCCTTCAAAACTGAGTTCAACGTTTCTGTACCCTGCTGCCAATACCGAAAATCTTCAATATCTTCCAACATACACTTGATCTGAAAATGAAACTTTACTGGCAGACTTATATGACCAAAATGAACCTCCAAGAAAGAAATTAGATCATTCTGAGCACAGATGAAAATTACCAAAAATAGTAACTTTCCATAAATAGCAGCTCTGCACAGGATAGCCCTTATTGAATTCAAAAATAGAAATATTTTTGGGTGATGCAAGATTGCTCTTACACCTAGGATGCTCCTGTATCAGACACCTAGGGTAATTTGAGAAGTGACCCTGTCACGACTCAGGTGTGTAGAGGAAAACCAAGATGGCTAACCTCCTCCTTTGTCAGCCATGATGAATCTTCAACAGGTCGTCCTTTCCACTTGACCAGATATTCTTCATATGTCCTGTTCCTTGTGCTTCTGCCAACATGACTGTCCAGTATATCTTTGATCTCCTTAGTGTCTGAACTAGTTGCTGGAATACTCCACTGTGCTGCTGCAACCTCATCTTCAACACCTCCTTCGTGATACTCTCTCAAATCTGAAATGTTAAACACTGGTGAAATATTCAGCTCACTAGGTAATTATACCTCATATGCATTTCCTGAATCATGCTTCTTCAGTATCTTACATGGCCCAAACTTCTTCATTTTTGGCTTGTTATATGTACCAACTGGAAACCGCTCCTTCCGCAAATGAACCATGACTTCATCACCAACCTAAAATTCTTTATACCTCCTTTTCTCATCTACCTTAGCCTTATACTGTGCATTCATCTTGGTAATATGCTTCCTCACCTCCTCATGGATGTTCTTCAAGTGTTCTACAAAATCCTCAGCTTCAGCACTACTTATTTCTCCTTTATATATTTTTCTCAATTCAGATGCATTTTTTGCACTACTTCCATATACAATTTGGAATGGTGATTTACCAGTGCTCCTATTGACAGAATTATTGTATGCAAATTCTACCTGTGGTAAAATCAAATCCCATCCTATTGGCTTATCTCCAACCAAACATCTCAGCAAATGTCCCAAAGTCCTATTCACCACCTCTGTCTGTCCATCAGTCTGTGGATGATGTGATGAACTGAACTTCAAATCTATCTTCAACTTCTTCCACAATGTATGCCAACAATGCCCAACAAACTTAGTGTCCCGATCTGAAACTATGGTCTTTGGCAAACCATGAAGTCTCACTACTTCTCTGAAAAACAATTCTGCTATATGAACAGCATCATTAGTCTTCTTGCAGGGAATGAAATGTGCCATCTTTGAAAATCGGTCAACTACTACAAAAATTGAATCATGTCCCCGCTGTGTCCTCAGTAAACCAAGAACAAAGTCCATACTGATATCCTCCCAAGGCTTCTCTGGTATAGTTAATGGCTAATACAACCCTGTATTCTGCTTCACTCCTTTCACCATCTAACATACTCTGCAACTCCGTACAAACTTCTTCACATCTTGTTGCAATTGTGGCCAATAATAATTCTCACCAACCAAAGCAAGGGTTTTATCACGACCAAAATGTCCAGCCAATCCTCCACTATGCTTCTCCTTCATGAGATTCTCCCTCATAGAACTTCATGGAATGCACAACTGACTCCCTCTGAATAGCATATCATCCTGGATGATGAAATCCAACCATTTTGTCCTGTCTAGAGTAACAGGTTCTGTACAAGCTTTCCAAGCTTCACCAAAATCAGGATTCTCTGGATACAAATTCTTGAGTTCCTTGAATCCAACCACTTCAATCTGCATTTCTGTCAGCAATAGTTACCTTCTGCTAAGAGTATCTACAACCCTATTAGACTTTCCACTCCTATGTTTCAAAACAAATGTATAACTCTGCAAAAACTCAACCCATTTCAAATGTCTCTGATTCAACTTTCCTTGACTATTCAAATATTGCAAAGCTTGATGATCAGTATACAAAACAAACTCCTTAGGAAGAAGATAATGTCTCCACTTCTTTAATGCCTAAACTATAGCATAAAATTCTTCATCATAAACAGAATATTTCCTCTTGGCATCATTTATTTTCTCACTGAAATAAGCAACAGGTTTACCTTCTTGGCTCATAACAGCTCCTATTGCAGTACCACTAGCATCACAATCTACTTGAAACACCTTATTAAAATCTGAAACTGCTAAAATAGGTTGTTCTGTAACTTTTTGTTTCAACAATTGAAAACTCTTTTCTACCCCATTAGTCCACTTAAACTCTTTTCTATCCCCTCTCATTGTTTCAGTCAAGGGTCCACAAATACTGCTAAAGTTTCTGATAAACTTTTTGTAAAAGCTAGCTAGACCATAAAAAGATCTTACCTCAGTAGCATTCCTTGGAGTAGGCCATTCAAGAATAGCCTGTACCTTCTCTAGGTCCATTTTTAGACCTTCTCCTGAAACTACAAACCCCAAATACACCAACTCTTTCTTCACAAAACTGCACTTCTTCAAATTAATCAATAATTTCTCTTCTCTCAACTTCTCAAATACCATATGAATATGCATCATATGCTCATCCAATGTCTTACTAAAGATCAAAATATCATCTAGGTAAACAATGACAAACTTACCTAGAAATTCTTTCAGAACCTCATTGATGAGCCGCATGAAAGTGCTTAGTGCATTGGTTAGCCCAAAAGGCATGACTAACCACTCATATAGTCCTTCCTTTATCTTGAAGTCAGTCATCCATTCATCTCCTTCTCTGATCCGAATCTGATGATATCCACTTTTCAGATCTATCTTTGAAAAATACACAGCTCCACTCAAACAGTCCATAATATCATCCATTCATGGCAATGGAAACCTGTACTTGATTGTGATCTTGTTTATTGCCCTAGAATCTGTACACATCCTCCATTCTCCATTCTTCTTTGGTGCTAATACCGCTGGTACAGCATAGGGACTCAAACTCTCACGAATCAATCCTTTCTATAATAACTCATGTACTTGTCTGTTCAACTCCTCACTTTCTGCAGGTGTCATTCTGTGTGCTGCCTTGTTCAAAAAACTCACTCCTGGGATCAAATCCATCTGATGACTGATCTTCCTGACTGGTGGTAATCCATCAGGCACGTTATCGGATACAATCTCCTGAAACTCATTCAATAAATCTGCAACTTCTACAGGAACATCTTCTACTTTCTCTTTACTAGCTTTTGGAATTAAAGCAAAACATACATGCTCATGCCTCATACCATCTAGGAAATTTCGTCCATCAACAAAAGTTATCTTTGCATTACCACATACCTTTTCTTCAGTCTCCTTCAATGGTTTTAGCTTATGCCGCACTCCATCCTTTGTCAGGGAATAGGTATTCGCACGACCATCATGTAGAGAACATCTGTCAAACTGCCATAGTCTACCCAACAACATATGACATGCATCCATAGATATGATATCACACAATACCTCATCTTGGTATCCGCCAATCTTGAACTTCACCAGGCATTGTTCATTGACCATGACCTTATGGTCATCCTGTACCTAGGCAATCGGATATGGATGTGGGTGTTTCTGTCTCTTGAGCTTCATCTTTGTCACCATCTCTTCTGACACCAAATTGTCAGTGCTTCCACTGTCAATAATCACATCACAACATTTACCTTCACACTTACACCTGGTGCGAAACAGGCTCCTCCTTTGCTCAGGTTCATTCTCACCACTCAACAAGACTCTTCTGTTAATCAACGTTTCTCCTCTTTCAGCATCTTCAGAATTTGATGATCTGGCATCTTCATCTACATGTGCAACTCTGGCCTGGCCTTCATTTCTCCTATCTGTTCTGCCTTGGTGCTGAGGACATTCAAATGCCCTATGACCTTCTTCTCCACAGTGAAAACATGTTTCATGGAAGCCACCTCTTCCAGATCCTTCTCCCCTTCCTCTTCCTCTCTGATATCTATTATTCTGATCTTGGAAGTGATTGAAATTATTTCCTCGCTGATTCTGACTGCTACTGGCCTCATCCTTCTTTTTCAGATCTTCATTTTGGCCACCGTATGGCCATCCACCAGATCGTCCACCGCGACCTCTTCGATTTTGTCTACTCTCAAACTTCTTGTTCAGCTTTTCCTCTACTTTTAGGGTAAACTGGTATGCCTCTTCAATACTGTTCATTCAAACCAGATTCAGCTCCTCCTGAATGCTTGGCCTTAACCCATTAAGGTATCAGGCAACTTTCTCCTTATCAGCTTCTGCATGACCTATTCTGATGAGAAGTCGATAGAACTTCTCTGTATACTCCTAAACAGATCTTCCTGCTTGCTTCAAACTCTGCATTTTCTTCAGTAGGTCAAGCTCATAATCAACAAGAATGAACTGTCGCTTCAATTTATCCACCATCCGATCCCATCTTGTGATTTTATCTTTCCCTCTTCTATTTTGCTCCAACTGAATTTCTTGCCACCAGATCTTCGCATGACCTTTCAATCTAGCCTTCACAAATTTGACCCTATCAGGATCGTCAACATCTTCGTACTCAAAATATTCCTCACATTCATTGATCCAGTCAATCAATTCCTCTGGGTTAAGATTTCTAGAAAATGTAGGAACCTCAATCTTAGGTCTTTTTCCAATCTTGAAAATGGCCCGAAAAAGTCTTTCTTCCTCCTGGTTCACAATTTCGGCTTCTCCTTCTTGATATTCTTCTTCGACTTCATCCTCGCTTTCATCTCTGACATTGAGATTCATTCCTCTGTGAATCTCTTCTTGCAATGCTCGCACTTGTCTCTACAACTCTCTAACCTCAGGTGTCACAGCACCAACTCTTCCACCATGTTCTCGTCGTGGAGGCATTTTCGCGGTGTGCGCTGAAACCCTAGCCACAGTCCTGGTGCAAACTGCCTCACAGTCGGTGATCTATTTACACACTCAAGAACTCCTACTCTGATATCACTTGATGAAGGGTGCTCCCCTTAATACCACAAAAACATAACAGAAATAGAGAAACAACAACAATATGCAAGAACAGAAAATTGGCTTCTTATTATCTCCACAAATGTGGAATTACACACTTTCAGAATTACAATATGCAAAGCCACAGGGGCATTCCCTTACAATATTCTATAGGACAAAGCCTCGAACTATTACCCAGAACTATTCTAAACTGCCTAAGACAATAATATAGCCTTCCTTATATAGGCAATTTTCCACCGCCTGGGAAGGTTCCAAAATTTTTAGCCAATAAGGCCGACCAAACTTAGAATTATTTTATTTTACATTTTATTACATCATAGTGGGCTCAAGATAACCTTTGAAACCCGAATAGAAATTTTGAAGAAAATTATTTTTTGCCATTTCAGGGGGCCCAACTTCCGAAGACCATAAGTCATCACCCATTGACCCGCTCGGCTATTATAACCCCATTTCAGAAATGCCACGAAGCGCTCTACAGGCTTGACCGGCACAAGCACCCATCACCCAAATTTTTGACCTCATTCGGGGCCTCTAAAGCCTTCAAAACTGAGTTCAAAGTTTCTGTACCCTGCTGCCAATTCCGAAAATGTTCAATATCTTCAAACATACACTTGATCTGGAAATGAAACTTTACTGGCAGACTTATATGACCAAAATGAACCTCCAAGAAAGAAATTAGATCATTCTGAGCACAGAAGAAAATTACCAAAAATAGTAACTTTCCATTAATAGCAGCTCTGCACAGGATAGCCCTTATTGAATTCAAAAATAAAAATATATTTGGGTGATGCAAGATTGCTCTTACACCCAGGATGCTCCTGCATCAGACACCCAGGGTAATTTGAGAAGTGACCCTGTCATGACTCAAGTGTGCAGAAGAAAACCAAGATGGCTAACCTCCTCCTTTGTCAGACATGATGAATCTTCAACAGGCCATCCTTTCCACTTGACCAAATATTCTTCAGATGTCATGTTCCTTGTGCTTCTGCCAACACGACTGTCTAGTATATCTTCGATCTCCTTAGTGTCTGAACTGTTAGAGTAATCATACTTTATGCTTATTAATTAAATCACTTTGGTTTAATTAATTAAGTCATTTATTACTCTATTTACTTAAGCTATCTTTTAGGTGCATTATAATTAATATATTTATTAATTATAATGTGCAACCTAGCTTTATCTTTTGCTTTATAGCTTTAGGGTTTTATTGTTCACCTATATGGTTGAACCCTTTGTACAATCTTTTTAGAGAATCTTGGAATACAATTGCTCTTTACATGTCCATAAGATGTCTCTGGCTTTTTGGCCTCCATAGATTTTTCTTGCTTCTGTTCTTTGCTTCTTCCACTGTGCTGCCGCAACCTCATCTTCAACACCTCCTTCGTGATACTCTGTCAAATCTGAAATGTTAAACTGTGGTGAAATAGTCAGCTCACTAGGCAATTCTACCTCATATGCATTTCCTGAATCATGCTTCTTCAGTATCTTACATGGCCCAAACTTCTTCATTTTCAGCTTGTTATATGTACCAACTCGAAACTGCTCCTTCCGCAAATGAACCATGACTTCATCATGAACCTAAAATTCCTTATACATCATTTTCTCATTTGCCTTAGCCTTATACTGTGCATTCATCTTGGTAATATGCTTCCTCACCTCCTCATGGATGTTCTTCAAGTGTTCTGCAAAATTCTCAGCTTCAGCACTACTTATTTCTCCTTTATCTATCTTTCTTAATTCAGATGCATTTCTTGGACTACTTCCATATACAATCTGGAATGGTGATTTACCAGTGCTCCTATTGACAGAATTATTGTATGCAAATTCTATCTGTGGTAAAATCAAATCCCATCCTGTTGGCTTATCTCCAACCAAACATCTCAGCAAATTTCCCAAACTCTTATTCACCACCTCTGTCTGTCCATTAGTCTATGGATGATGTGATGAACTAAACTTCAAATCTGTCTTCAACTTCTTCCACAATGTATGCCAGAAATACCCAACAAACTTAGTGTCCCGATCTGAAACTATGGTCTTTGGCAAACCATGAAGTCTCACTACTTCTCTGAAAAATAATTCTGCTATATGAACAACATCATTAGTCTTCTTGCAGGGAATGAAATGTGCCATCTTTGAAAATCGGTCAACTACTACAAAAATTGAATCATGTCCCCACTGTGTCCTCGGTAAACCAAGAACAAAGTCCATACTGATATCCTCCCAAGGCTTCTCTGGTATAGGTAATGGCTGATACAACTCTGTATTCTGCTTCACTCCTTTCGCCATCTGACATACTCTGCAACTCCGTACAAACTTCTTCACATCTTGCTGCAATTGTGGCGAATAATAATTCTCACCAACCAAAGCAAGGGTTTTATCACGACCAAAATGTCCAGCCAATCCTCCACTATGCTTCTCTTTGATGAGATTCTCCCTCATAGAACTTCGTGGAATGCACAACTGACTCCCTCTGAATAGCATATCATCCTGGATGATGAAATCCAACCATTTTATCCTGTCTAGAGTAACAGGTTCTGTACAAGCTTTCCAAGCTTCACCAAAATCAGGATCCTCTGGATAAAAATTCTTGAGTTCCTTGAACCCAACCACTTCAATCTGCATTTTTGTCAGCAATAGTTACCTTCTGCTAAGAGCATCTGCAACCCTATTAGACTTTCCACTCTTGTGTTTCAAAACAAATGTATAACTCTGCAAAAACTCAACGCATTTCAAATGCTTCTGATTCAACTTTCCTTGACTATTCAAATATTGCAAGGCTTGATGATCAGTATACAAAACAAACTCATTAGGAAGAAGATAATGTCTCCACTTCTTTAATGCCTGAACTATAGCATAAATATTTTTATCATAAATAAAATATTTCCTCTTGGCATCATTTAACTTCTCACTGAAATAAGCAACAGGTTTACCTTCTTAGCTCATAACAGCTCCTATTGCAGTACCACTAGCATCACAATCTACTTGAAAAACCTTATTAAAATTTGGAAGTGCTAAAACAGGTTGTTCTGTAACTTTTTGTTTCAACAATTGAAAACTCTTTTCTGCCCCATTAGTCCACTTAAACTCTTTTCTATCCCCTCTCATTATTTCAATCAAGGGTCCACAAATACTGCTAAAGTTTCTGATAAACTTTCTATAAAAGCTAGCTAGACCATGAAAAGATCTTACCTTAGTAGCATTCCTTGGAGTAGGCCATTCAAGAATAGTCTGTACCTTCTCTAGGTCCATTTTTAGACCTTCTCCTGAAACTACAAACCCCAAATACACCAACTCTTTCTTCACAAAACTGCACTTCTTCAAATTAATCAATAATTTCTCTTCTCTCAACTTCTCAAATACCATACGAATATGCATCATATGCTCATCCAATGTCTTACTAAAGATCAAAATATCATCTAGGTAAACAATGACAAACTTACCTAGAAATTCTTTCAGAACCTCGTTCATGAGCCGCATGAAAGTGCTTGGTGCATTGGTTAGCCCAAAAGGCATGACTAACCACTCATATAGTCTTTCCTTTGTCTTGAAGGAAATATTCCATTCATCTCCTTCTCTAATCCGAATCTGATGATATCCACTTTTCAGATCTATCTTTGAAAAATACACAGCTCCACTCAAACAGTCCATAATATCATCCATTCGTGGCAATGGAAACCTGTACTTGATTGTGATCTTGTTTATTGCCCTAGAATCTGTACACATCCTCCATTCTCCATTCTTCTTTGGTGCTAATACCGCTGGTACAGCATAGGGACTCAGACTCTCACGGATCAATCCTTTCTATAACAACTCATGTACTTGTTTGTTCAACTCCTCACTTTCTACAGGTGTCATTCTGTGTGCTGCCTTGTTCAAAAAACTCACTCCTGGGATCAAATCCATCTGATGACTGATCTTCCTGACTGGTGGTAATCCATCGGGCACATTATCGGATACAATCTCCTGAAACTCATTCAACAAATCTGCAACTTCTACAGGAACATCTTCTACTTTCTCTTTACCAGCTTTTGGAATTAAAGAAAAACATACATGCTCATGCCTCATACCATCTAGGAAATTTCTTCCATCAACAAAAGTTATCCTTGCATTACCACATACTTTTTCTTCAGTCTCCTTCAATGGTTTTAGCTTATGCCGCACTCCATCCTTTGTCAGAGAATAGGTATTCGCATGACCATCATGTACAACACATCTGTCAAACTACCATGGTCTACCCAACAACATATGATATGCATCCATAGATATGATATCACACCATACCTCATCTTGGTATCCGCCAATCTTGAACTTCACTAGGCATTGTTCATTGACCATGACCTTGTGGTCATCCTGTACCCAGGCAATCCGATATGGATGTGGGTGTTTCTATCTCTTGAGCTTCAACTTTGTCACCATCTCTTCTGACACCAAATTGTCAGTGCTTTCACTATCAATAATCACATCACAACATTTACCTTCACACTTGCACCTGGTGTGAAACAGGCTCCTCCTTTGCTCAGGTTCATTCTCACCACTTAACAAGACTCTTCTGTTAATCAACGTTTCTCCTCTTTCAGCATCTTCAGAATTTGATGATCTGGCATCTTCATCTACATGTGCAACTCTGGCTTGGCCTTCATTTCTCCTGTCTGTTCTGCCTTGGCGCTGAGGACATTCAAATGCCCTATGACCTTCTTCTCCATAGTGAAAATATATTCCATGGAAGCCACCTCTTCCAGATCCTTGTCCCCTTCCTCTTCCTCTCTGATCTCTATTATTCTGATCGTGGAAGCGATTGGAATTATTTTCTCACTAATTCTGACTGCTACTGGCCTCATCCTTCTTTTTCAGATCTTCATTTTGGCCACCGTATGACTGTCCACCAGATTTTCCACCGCGACCTCTTCCGTTTTGTCTACTCTCAAACTTCTTGTTCAGCTTTTCCTCTACTTTTAGGGCAAACTGGTATGCCTCTTCAATACTGTTCATTCGAACCAGATTCAACTCCTCTTGAATGCTTGGCCTTAACCCATTAAGGTATCAGGCAACTTTCTCCTTCTCAGCTTCTGCATGACCTGTTCTGATGAGAAGTTGATAGAACTCCTCTGTATACTCCTGAACAGATCTTCCTGCTTGCTTCAAACTCTTCATTTTATTCAGTAGGTCAAGCTCATAATCAAATAGAATGAACTGTCGCTTCAATTTATCCACCATCCAATCGCATCTTGTGATTTTATCTTTCCCTCTTCTATTTCGCTCCAACTGAATTTCTTGCCACCAGATCTTCGCATGACCTTTAAATCTGGCCTTCGCAAATTTGACTCTATCAGGATCGTCAACATCTTCGTACTCAAAATATTCCTCACATTCATTGATCCAGTCAATCAATTCCTCTGGGTTAAAATTTCCAGAAAATGTAGGAACCTCAATCTTAGGTCTTTTCCCAATTTTGGAAATGGCCCGAAAAAGTCTTTCTTCCTCCTGGTTCACAATTTCGGCTTCTCCTTCTTGATATTCTTCTTCGGCTTCATCCTCACTTTCATCTCTGACATTGAGTTTCATTCCTCTATGAATCTCTTCTTGCAATGCTTGCACTTGTCTCTGCAGCTCTCTAACCTCAGGTGTCACAGCACCAACTCTTCCGCCATGTTCTCGTCGTGGAGGCATTTTCGCGATGCGTGCTGAAACCCTAGCCACGGTCCTGGTGCAAACTGCCTCACAATCGGTGATCTGTTTACACACTCAAGAACTCCTACTCTGATACCACTTGATGAAGGGTGCTCCCCTTAATACCACAAACACATAACAAAAAATTGGCTTCTTATTATCTCCACAAATGTGGAATTACAAACTTTCAGAAATACAATATGAAAAGCCACATGGGCATTCCCTTACAATATTTTGTAGGACAAAGCCTCAAACTATTACCCAGATCTACTAACCAGAACTATTCTGAACTACCTAAGACAATAATACAGCCTTCCTTATATAGGCAATTTTCCACCGCTTGGGAAGGTTCCAGAATTTTTAGCCAATAAGGCCGACCAAACTTAGAATTATTTTATTTTACATTTTATTACATCATAGTCGGCTCAGGATAACCTTTGAAACCCAAACAAAAATTTTGAAGAAAATTATTTTTCACCATTTCAGGTGGCCCAACTTCCGAAGACCATAAGTCATCACCCGTTGACCCGCTCAGCTATTATAACCCTATTTCAGAAATGCCACGAAGTGCTTTATAGGCTTGACTGGTGCAAGTACCTATCACCCAAATTTTTGACCTCATCCGGGGCCTCTAAAGCCTTCAACACTGAGTTCAAAGTTTTTGTACCCTGCTGCCAATACCGAAAATCTTCAATATCTTCCAACATACACTTGATCTGGAAATGAAACTTTACTGGCAGACTTATATGACCAAAATGAACCTCCAAGAAAGAAATTAGATCATTCTGAGCACAAATAAAAATTACCAAAAATAGTAACTTTCCATAAATAGCAGCTCTGCACAGGATAGCCCTTATTGAATTCAAAAACAAAAATATTTTTGGGTGATGCAAGATTGCTCTTACACCCAGGATGCTCCTGCATCATAGACATCGACACAAAATGCACTATGGAAGAACCATATTCAACTGCAACAACTATATTCCCCATAGTTCGGCACAAACTAAAAGAAAACACTGTCAACTTCATACCCAGAAACAAAGAAAAAAACCCATCAACACAATATGCTCAAAACAACATATTAATAACATGTATTTTATACCACACTAAAACCAATCTCTTACTAAACAGTCATTCGTTTCAAATTTCTCCACTAATCATAACATTTATTAACTAAATTAACTTCTTAAACCATCCAAGAAAAAACTAGTTCATGACCGAACTCACAGAGTATACAATCACAATACCTTCCATTCCTCAACTAACTAACATCGTAACTAAACAATCTAATATTTCATTTGTAGAAAATAAAATGGAAACAAAGGATAAGATGAGAGAATGCCCCTGCCTGGTATTTGTGTGGGGAGGTATCCAAATACCAAAATGCCAAAGCTAGCCCCTGCCTAGTGAGCTTCACAGTCGAACCCTAATCTCAACCACGAAGATCCCTTTCCACTGACTGCCAAAGTGCCGTGCAAAAGAAAAACCCACAACGCAAATACAGAGATGACAGTATGAAACACAAAACTTCCTAAATGACCATGAACATAAGGTTAAAACTTGTCGTGAAAACCCCTTTCCATTCCAAGCAACTTATCAAATAAAATATAACAAAGAGACGGATCCATTACTAACTATTTACCCAAACTGTCGCAGAAATACATGGTGAAAAATGGAGTCATAATTCAACTGCAACTCCTTTACCAGAGCTAATGGTGGACATCAAACACAAAGATGAAATTCATCAATGAGTTCATTCAATGCGAGCTTATCTCTTGCAGCAAACATAATACATTCCCTACCAAATGTCCATCAAAGTACAATCCCATAACCCGAAAATAGCTTAAACCCCACTAACACCACTATGTGATGAAAGTGCATTTAAACCCTGCCGATAAGTCATGTCTTCGAGCTAGATCATAAATAGGAAGACTTAGGGATAGATAATATACATCTATGTTAGATATCATTAGTCGATCTTAGGTTAAGAAAAACTAACTTAAGCATCAATGATAACAACACATTAACAATGCCAAAATACTAACACTCACCAAATTAACCTCTTACTAACATACAAAATAGGGTATTCTAACTTAAATAATTCTTTAGTTTTAGCTAAAGAAAAACAACATAATTTCTAAAACAATTACTCATAAATATATGTATAAATATACATATACATACATATATATATATATATATATATATATATATATATATATATATATATATATATATATATATATATATATATATATATATATATATATATATATATATATATATATATATATATATATATATATATATATATATATATATATATATATATATATATATATATATATATATTTATTTATTTATTTATTTATTTGAACTCAAAATTTGATTAAAATTAAGTAACAACAATCTCTATAACTGTCTGCAACATCAAGATACATTTATCCATAATAATAAAACCAATTCTAATTATGTTTAACATATTATTAAGAATTCCAAAACAATGAACCAATTATCAGACAATTGACTAACCATTTAAGTTGTACTTATTTTCATAATCATACCAATACTCAAACCTCTACTGAACTATCCAGTACCATTAATGATGCAGGAGCATCCTGGGTGTAAGAGCAATCTTGCATCACCCCAAAAAAAAAAATATTTCTATTTTTTTATTTTCAATAAGGGCTATTTTAGTGCAGAGCTGCTATTTATGGAAAATTACTATTTTTGGTAATTTTCATCTGTACTCAGAATGATCTAATTTCTTTCTTGGAGGTTCATTTTGGTCATATAAGTCTGCCAGTAAAGTTTCATTGCCAGATCAAGTGTATATTGGAAGATATTGAAGATTTTCGGTATTGGCAGCAGGGTACAGAAACTTTGAACTCAGTTTTGAAAGCTTTAGAGGCCCCGGATGAGGTCAAAAATTTGGGTGATGGGCGCTTGCGCAAGTTAAGTCTGTAGAGCACTTCGTGGCATTTCTAAAATGGGGTTATAATAGCCGAGCGGGTCAACTGGTGATGACTTATGGTCTTCGGAAGTTGGGCCACCTGAAATGGCGAAAAAATAATTTTCTTCAAAATTTCTGTTCGGGTTTCAAAGGTTATCTTGAGCCGACTATGATGTAATAAAATGTAAAATAAAATAATTCTAAGTTTGGTCGGCCTTATTGGCTAAAATTCTGGAACCTTCCCAGGCGGTGGATAATTGCCTATATAAGGAAGGCTGTATTATTGTCTTAGGCAGTTCAGAATAGTTCTGGGTAGTAGATCTGGGTAATAGCTCGAGGCTTTGTCCTACAGAATATTATAAGGGAATGCCCATGTGGCTTTGCATATTGTAATTCTGAAAGTTTGTAATTCCACATTTGTGGAGATAATAATAAGCCAATTCTCTGTTCTTGCATATTGTTGTTGTTTCTCTGTTTCTGTTATGTATTTGTGGTATTAAGGGGAGCACCCTTCATCAAGTGGTATCAGAGCAGGAGTTCTTGAGTGTGTAAATAGATCGCCGACTGTGAGGCAATTTGCACCAGGACCCTGGCTAGGGTTTTGGCGCGCACCGTGAAAATGCCTCCACGAAGGGAGCGTGGCGGAAGAGCTGGTGTTGTAACACCCAAGGTTAGGGAGCTGCAGAGACAAGTGTGAGCATTGCAAGAAGAGATTCGCAGAGGAATGAATCTTAATGTCAGAGATGAAATTGAGGATGAAGCCGAAGAAGAATATCAAGAAGGAGAAGTCAAAATTGTGAACCAGGAGGAAGAAAGACTTTTTCGGGCTATTTCTAAGATTGGGAAAAGACCTAAGATTGAGGTTCCTACATTTTCTGGAAATTTTAACCCAGAAGAATTGATCGACTGGATCAATGAATGTGAGGAATATTTTGAGTATGAAGATGTTGAGGATCCTAATAGGGTCAAATTTGCGAAGGCCAGACTGAAAGGTCATGCGAAGATCTGGTGGCAAGAAATTCAATTGGAGCGAAATAGAAGAGGGAAAGATAAAATCACAAGATGAGATCGGATGGTGGAAAAATTGAAGTGACAGTTCATTCCTGTTGATTATGAGCTTGACCTACTGAAGAAAATGCAAAGTTTGAAGCAAGCAGGAAAATCTGTTCAGGAGTATACAGAGGAGTTCTATCGACTCCTCATCAGAACAGGCCATGCCGAAGCTGATAAGGAGAAAGTTTCCCGATACCTTAATAGGTTAAGGCCAAGCATTCAGGAGGAGTTGAATCTTGTTCGAATGAACAGTATTGAGGAGGCATACCAATTTGCCCTAAAAGTAGAGGAAAAGCTGAACAAGAAGTTCGAGAGCAGACAAAACGGAAGAGGTCGCGGTGGACGATCTAGTGGATGGTCATATGGTGGCCGAAATGAAGATCCAAAAAAGAAGGATGAGGCCAGTAGCAATCAGAATCAGCGAGGAAATAATTCCAATCGCTTCCAGGATAAGAATAATAGAGATCAGAGAGGAAGAGGAAGAGGACAAGGATCTGGAAGAGGTGGCTTCCGTGGAACATGTTTTCACTGTGGAGAAGAAGGTCATAGGGCATTTGAATGTCCTCAGCGCCAAGGTAGAACAGACAGGAGAAATGAAGGCCAGGCCAGAGTTGCACATGTAGATGAAGATGCTAGATCATCAAATTCTGAAGATGCTGAAAGAGGAGAAACGTTGATCAACAGAAGAATCCTGTTGAGTGGTGAGAATGAACCTGAGCAAAGGAGGAGCCTGTTTCGTACCAGGTGCAAGTGTGAAGGTAAATGTTGTGATGTGATTATTGATAGTGGAAGCACTGACAATTTGGTGTCAGAAGAGATGGTGACAAAGTTGAAGCTCAAGAGACAGAAACACCCACATCCATATCAGATTGCCTGGGTACAGGATGACCACAAGGTCATGGTCAATGAACAATGCCTAGTGAAGTTCAAGATTGGCGGATACCAAGATGAGGTATTGTGTGATATCATATCTATGGATGCATGTCATATGTTGTTGGGTAGACCATGGCAGTTTGACAGATGTGCTGTACATGATGGTCGTCCGGATACCTATTCCCTAACAAAGGATGGAGTGCGACATAAGCTAAAACCATTGAAGGAGACTGAAGAAAAGGTATGTGGTAATGCAAGGATAACTTTTGTTGATGGAAGAAATTTTCTAGATGGTATGAGGCATGAGCATGTATGTTTTACTTTAATTCCAAAAGCTGGTAAAGAGGAAGTAGAAGATGTTCCTGTAGAAGTTGCAGATTTGTTGAATGAATTTCAGGATATTGTATCTGATAATGTACCTGATGGATTACCACCAGTAAGTAAGATCAGTCATCAGATGGACTTGATCCAGGAGCAAGTTTTTCCGAATAAGGCAGCACACAGAATGACACCTGTAGAAAGTGAGGAGTTGAACAGACAAGTACATGAACTGTTACAGAAAGGATTGATCCGTGAGAGTCTGAGTCCCTGTGTTGTACTAGCGGTATTAGCACCAAAGAAGAATGGAGAATGGAGGATGTGTACAGATTCTAGGGCAATAAATAAGATCACAATCAAGTATAGGTTTCATTGCCACGAATGGATGATATTATGGACTGTTTGAGTGGAGCTGTGTATTTTTCAAAGATAGATCTGAAGAGTGGATATCATCAGATTCGGATCAGAGAAGGAGATGAATGGAAGAGTGCCTTCAAGACAAAGGAAGGACTATATGAGTGGTTAGTCATACCTTTTGGGCCTAACCAATGCACCGAGCACTTTCATGCGGCTCATGAACGAGATTCTAAAAGAATTTTGGGTAAGTTTGTCATTGTTTACCTAGATGATATTTTGATCTTTAGTAAGACATTGGATGAGCATATGATGCATATTCGTATGGTGTTTGAGAAGTTGAGAGAAGAGAAATTGTTGATTAATTTGAAGAAGTGCAGTTTTGTGAAGAAAGAGTTAGTGTATTTGGGATTTGTAGTTTCAGCAGAAGGTCTAAAAATGGACCCAGAGAAGGTGCAGGCTATCCTTGAATGGCCTACTCCAAGGAGTGTTACTGAGGTAAGATCTTTTCATGGTCTAGCTAGCTTTTACAGAAAATTTATCAGAAATTTTAGCAGTATTTGTGGACCCTTGACTGAAACAATGAGAGGGGATTAGAAAAGAATTTAAGTGGACTAAAGGGGCAGAAAATAGTTTTCAGTTGTTGAAACAAAAAGTTACAGAACAACCCGTTTTAGCACTTCTAGATTTTAATAAGGTGTTTCAAGTAGATTGTGATGCTAGTGGTACTGCAATAGGAGTTGTTATGAGCCAAGAAGGTAAACCTATTGCTTATTTCAGTGAGAAGTTGAATGATGCCAAGAGAAAATATTCTGTTTTATGATCAGGAATTTTATGCTATAGTTCAGGCATTAAAAAAGTGGAGACATTATCTACTTCCTAAAGAGTTTGTTTTGTATACTAATCATCAAGCTTTGCAATATTTGAATAGTCAAGGAAAGTTGAATCAAAGGCATTTGAAGTGGGTTGAGTTTTTGCAGAGTTATACATTTGTTTTGAAACACACAGGAGTGGAAAGTATAACAGGGGTTGCAGATGCTCTTAGCAGAAGGCAACTATTGCTGACAGAAATGCAGATTGAAGTGGTTGGGTTCAAGGAACTCAAGAATTTGTATCCAGAGGATCCTGATTTTGGTGAGAGCTTGGAAAGCTTGTGCAGAACCTGTTACTCTAGACAGGACAAAATGGCTGGATTTTATCATCAAAGATGATATGCTATTCAGAGGGAGTCAGTTGTGCCTTCCACGAAGTTCTATGAGGGAGAATCTCATCAAGGAGAAGCATAGCGGAGGATTGGCTGGACATTTTGGTCGTGACAAAACCCTTTCTTTGGTTAGTGAAAATTATTATTGGCCACAATTGCAGCAAGATGTGAAGAAGTTTGTACAGAGTTGCAGAGTATGTCAGATGGCGAAAGGAGTGAAGCAGAATACAGGGTTGTATCAGCCATTACCCGTACCAGAGAAGCCTTGGGAGGATATCAGCATGGACTTTATTCTTGGTTTACCAAGACTCAGCGGGGACATGATTCAATTTTTGTGGTGGTTGACAGATTTTCAAAGATGGCACATTTCATTCCCTGCAAGAAGACTAATGATGCTGTTCATGTAGCAGAATTGTTTTTCAGAGAAGTAGTGAGACTTCATGGTTTGCCAAAGACCATAGTTTCAGATCGGGACCACTAAGTTTGTTGGATATTTCTGGCATACGTTGTGGAAGAAGTTGAAGACAGATTTGAAGTTCAGTTCATCACATCATCCACAGACTGATGGACAGACAGAGGTGGTGAATAGGAGTTTGGGAAATTTGCTGAGATGTTTGGTTGGGAGATAAGCCCAACAGGATGGGATTTGATTTTACCACAGGTGGAATTTGCATACAATAATTCTGTCAACAGGAGCACTGGTAAATCACCATTCCAGATTGTATATGGAAGTAGTCCAAGAAATGCATCTGAATTGAGGAAGATAGATAAAGGAGAAATAAGTAGTGCTGAAGCAGAAGATTTTGCAGAACACTTGAAGAACATCCATGGGGAGGTGAGGAAGTATATTACCAAGATGAATGCACAGTATAAGGCTAAGGCAGATGAGAAAAGGAGGTATAAAGAATTTCAGGTTGGTGATGAAGTCATGGTTCATTTGTGGAAGGAGCGGTTTCCAGTTGGTACATATAACAAGTTAAAAATGAAGAAGTTTGGACCATGCAGGATATTGAAGAAACATGATTCAGGAAACGCATATGAGGTAGAATTACCTACTGAGCTAAATATTTCACCAGTGTTTAACATTTCAGATCTGACAGAGTATCATGAAGGAGGTGTTGAAGATGAGATCACAGCAGCACAGTGGAGTATTCCAGCAACTAGTTCAGACACTAAGGAGATCGAAGACATACTGGAAAGTCATGTTGGTAGAAGCACAAGGAATAGGACATATGAAGAGTATTTGGTCAAATGGAA
>BSBK01012425.1:95000-105784 GCA_027943335.1 Chamaecyparis obtusa | reverse complement strand
AAACTTGTTATATGTACCAACTGAAAACCGCTCCTTCTACAAATGAACCATGACTTCATCTCCAACCTGAAATTCTTTATACCTTATTTTCACATCTGCCTCAGCCTTATACTATGCATTCATCTTGGCAATATGCTTCCTCACCTCTCATCGATGTTCTTCAAATGTTCTACAAAATCCTCAGCTTCAGCACTACTTATTTCTCCTTTATCTATCTTCCTCAATTCAGATGCATTTCTTGGACTACTTCCATATACAATCTAGAATGGTGATTTACTAGTGCTCCTGTTGACAGAATTATTGTATGCAAATTCTGCTTGTGGTAAAATCAAATCTCATCCTGTTGGCTTATCTCCAACCAAACATCTCAGCAAATTTCTCAAACTCCTATTCACCACCTCTGTCTGTCCATTAGTCTGTGGATGATGTGATGAACTATACTTCAAATCTGTCTTCAACTTCTTCCACAATGTCCGCCAGAAATATCCAACAAACTTAGTATCTCGATCTGAAACTATGGTCTTTTGACAAACCATGTAGTCTCACCACTTCTCTGAAAAAAAACCCTACTACATGAATAGCATCATTAGTCTTCTTGCAGGCAATAAAATGTGTCATCTTTGAAAATCTGTCAACCACCACAAAAATTGAATCATGTCCCTGCTGAGTCCTTGGTAAACCAAGAACAAAGTCCATGCTGATATCCTCCCAAGGCTTCTCTGGTACAGGTAATGGCTGATACAACCCTATATTCTGCTTCACTCCTTTAACCATCTGACATACTCTGCAAACTCTGTACAAACTTCTTCACATCTTGCTGCAATTGTGGCCAATAATAATTCTCACTAACCAAAGAAAGGGTTTTGTCACGACCAAAATGTCCAGCCAATCCTCCGCTATGCTTCTCCTTGATGAGATTCTCCCTCATAGAACTTCATGGAATGCACAACTGAACTCCCTTTGAATAGCATACCATCCTGGATGATGAAATCCAACCATTTCATCCTGTCTAGAGTAACAGGTTCTATACAAGCTTTCCAAGCTTCACCAAATTAGAGGATCCTTCTGGATACAAATTCTTGAGTTCCTTGAACCCAACCACCTCAATCTGCATCTCTATCAGCAATAGTTTCCTTCTGCTAAGAGCATCTGCAACCCTGTTAGACTTTCCACTTCTGTGTTTCAAAAAAAATGTATATGATGAAGGGTGCTCCCCTTAATACCACAAACACAACAGAAATAGAGAAACAACAACAATATGCAAGAACAAAAAATTGGCTTCTTATTATCTCCACAAATGTGGAATTACAAACTTTCAGAATTACAATATGCAAAGCCACATGGGCATTCCCTTACAATATTCTGTAGGACAAAGCCTCAAACTATTACCCAGATCTACTACCCCAGAACTATTCTGAACTGCCTAAGACAATAATACAACGTTCCTTATATAGGCAATTTTTCCACCATCTGGGAAGGTTCCAGAATTTTAGCCACTAAGGCCGACCAAACTTAGAATTATTTTATTTTACATTTTATTACATCATAGTCGGCTCAAAATAACTTTTGAAACTCGAACATAAATTTTGAAGAAAATTATTTTTTGCCATTTCAGGTGGCCCAACTTTCGAAGACCATAAGTCATCACCAGTTGAACCGCTCGGCTATTATAACCCCATATCGAAAATGCCACGAAGCGCTCTACAAGCTTGACCCATGCAAGCGCCCGTCACCCAAATTTTTGACCTCATTCAGGGCCTCTAAAGCCTTCAAAACTGAGTTCAAAGTTTTTGTACCCTGTTACCAATACCGAAAATCTTCAATATCTTCCAATATACACTTGATCTGGCAATGAAATTTTACTGGCAGACTTATATGACCAAAATGAACCTCCAAAAAAGAAATTAGATCATTCTGAGCACATACAAAAATTACCAAAAATAGTAACTTTCCATAAATAGCAGCTCTGCACAGGATAGCCATTATTGAATTCAAAAATAGAAATATTTTTGGGTGATGCAAGATTGCTCTTACACCCAGGATGCTCCCTGCATCAGACACCCAGGGTAATTTGTGAAGTGACCCTGTCACGACTCATGTGTGCAGAGGAAAACCAAGACGATTAACCTCCTCCTTTGTTAGCCATGATGAATCTTCAACAGGTCATCCTTTTCACTTGACCAAATATTCTTCATATGTCCTATTCTTTGTGCTTCTACCAACACGACTGTACAGTATATCTTTGATCTCCTTAGTGTCTAAACTAGTTGCTGAAATACTCCACTGTACTGCTGTGATCTCATCTTCAACACCTCCTTCATGATACTCTGTCAGATCTGAAATGTTAAACACTGGTGAAATATTTAGCTTAGTAGGCAATTCTACCTCATATGCATTTCCTGAATCATATTTCTTCAGTATCCTACATGGTCCAAACTTCTTCATTTTCAGCTTGTTATATGTACCAACTGGAAACCGCTCCTTCCGCAAATGAACCATGACATCATCACCAACTTGAAATTCTTTATACCTCCTTTTCTCATCTGCCTTAGCCTTATACTATGCATTCATCTTGGTAATATGCTTCCTCACCTTTTCATGGATGTTCTTCAAGTGTTCTGCAAAATCTTCAGCTTCAGCACTACTTATTTCTCCTTTATCTATCTTCCTCAATTCAGATGCATTTCTTGGACTACTTCCATATACAATCTGAATGGTGATTTACCAGTGCTCCTATTGACAGAATTAATATATGCAAATTCGCCTGTGGTAAAATCAAATCCCATCTTGTTGGCTTATCTCCAACCAAACATCTCAGCAAATTTCCCAAACTCCTATTCACCACCTCTGTCTGTCCATCAGTCTGTGGATGATGTGATGAACTAAGCTTCAAATCTGTCTTCAACTTCTTCCACAACGTATGCCAGAAATATCCAACAAACTTAGTGTCCCGATCTGAAACTATGGTCTTTGGCAAACCATGAAGTCTCACTACTTCTCTGAAAAACAATTCTGCTACATGAACAGCATCATTAGTCTTCTTGCAGGGAATGAAATGTGCCATCTTCGAAATCTGTCAACCACCACAAAAATTGAATCATGTCCCCGCTGAGTCCTCGGTAAACCAAGAATAAAGTCCATGCTGATATCCTCCCAAGGCTTCTCTGGTATAGGTAATGGCTGATACAACCCTGTATTCTGCTTCACTCCTTTTGCCATCTGACATATTCTGCAACTCTGTACAAACTTCTTCACATCTTGCTGCAACTGTGGCCAATAGTAATTCTCACTAACCAAAGAAAGGGTTTTGTCATGACCAAAATATCCAGCCAATCCTCCGCTATGCTTCTCTTTGATGAGATTCTCCCTCATAGAACTTCGTGAAATGCACAATTGACTCCCTTTGAATAGCATATCATCCTGGATGATGAAATCTAGCCATTTCGTCCTGTCTAGAGTAATAGGTTCTGTACAAGCTTTCCAAGCTTCACCAAAATCAGGATCCTCTGGATACAAATTCTTGAGTTCCTTAAACCCAACCACTCAATCTACATTTCTGTCAGTAATAGTTGCCTTCTGCTAAGAGCATCTACAACCCTATTAGACTTTCCACTCTTGTGTTTCAAAACAAATTGTATAACTCTGCAAAAACTCAACCCATTTCAATGCCTTTGATTCAATTTTCCTTGACTATTCAAATATTGCAAAGCTTGATGATTAGTATACAAAACAAACTCCTTAGGAAGCAGATAATGTCTCCACTTCTTTAATGCCTGAACTATAGCATAAAATTTCTGATCATAAATAGAATATTTCCTCTTGGCGTCATTTAACTTCTCACTGAAATAAGCAACAAGTTTACCTTCTTGGCTCATAACAGCTCCTATTGTAGTACCACTAGCATCACAATCTACTTGAAACACCTTATTAAAATCTGAAAGTGCTAAAATAGGTTGTTCTGTAACTTTTTGTTTCAACAATTGGAAACTCTTTTCTGCCCCATTAGTCCACTTAAACTCTTTTCTATCCCCTCTCATTGTTTCAGTCAAGGGTCCACAAATACTGCTAAAATTTCTGATAAACTTTCTATAAAAGCTAGCTAGACCATGAAAAGATCTTACCTCAGTAGTACTCCTTGGCATAGGCCATTCAAGGATAGCCTGTACCTTCTCTGGGTCCATTTTTAGACCTTCTCATGAAACTACAAACCCCAAATACACCAACTCTTTCTTCACAAAAACTGCACTTCTTCAAATTAATTAGCAATTTTTCTTCTCTCAACTTCTCAAATACCATACGAATATGCATCATATGCTCATCCAATGTCTTACTAAAGATCAAAAATATCATCTAGGTAAACAATGACAAACTTACCCAGAAATTCTTTCAGAACCTCGTTCATGAGCCGCATGAAAGTGCTTGGTGCATTGGTTAGCCCAAAAGGCATGACTAACCACTCATACAGTCCTTCCTTGTCTTGAAGGCAGTCTTCCATTCATCTCCTTCTCTGATCCGAATCTGATGATATCCACTCTTAGATCTATCTTTGAGAAATACACAGCTCCACTTAAACAGTCCATAATATCATCCATTCATGGCAATGGAAACCTGTACTTGATTGTGATCTTGTTTATTGCCCTAGAATCTGTACACATCCTCCACTCTCTATTCTTCTTTGGTGCTAATACCGCTTGTACAGCATAGGGACTCAGACTCTCACGGATCAATCCTTTCTGTAATAGTTCATGTACTTGTCTGTTCAAACTCTTCACTTTTTGCAGGTGTCATTCTGTGTGCTGCCTTATTCGGCAAACTCACTCCTGCGATCAAGTCCATCTGATGACTGATCTTTCTGACTGGTGGTAATCTATCAGGCATGTTATCGGATACAATATCCTGAAACTCATTCAACAAATCTGCAACTTCTACAGGAACATCTTCTACTTCCTCTTACCAGCTTTTGGAATTAAAGCAAAACATACATGCTCATGCCTCATACCATCTAGGAATTTCCTTCCATCAACAAATGTTATTCTTGCATTACCACATACCTTTTTTCGGTCTCCTTCAATGGCTTTAGCTTATGTCGCACTCCATCCTTTGTCAGGGAATAGTTATTCGCACGACCATCATGTACAACACATTTGTCAAACTACCACGGTCTACCCAATAACATATGACATGCATCCATAGAGATGATATCACATAGTACCTCATCTTGGTACCCGCCGATCTTGAACTTCACTAGGCATTGTTCATTGACCATGACCTTGTGGTCATCTTGTACCCAGGCAATCTGATATGGATGTGGGTGTTTCCGTCTCTTGAGTTTCAATTTTGTCACCATCTCTTCTGACACAAATTGTCAGTGCTTCCACTATCTATAATCATATCACAACATTTACCTTCACACTTGCACCTGGTGCGAAACAGGCTACTCTTTTGCTCAGGTTCATTCTCACCACTCAACAAGACTCTTCTGTTAATCAACATTTCTCCTCTTTCAGCATCTTCAGAATTTGATGATCTGGCATCTTCATCTACATGTGCAACTCTGGCCTGGCCTTCATTTCTCCTATCTGTTCTGCCTTGGCGCTGAGGACATTCAAATGCCCTATGACCTTCTCCACCATGAAAACATGTTCCATGGAAGCCACCTCTTCCAGATCCTTGTCCTCTTCCTCTTCCTCTCTGATCTCTATTATTCTGATCCTGGAAGCGATTGGAATTATTTCCTCACTGATTCTGACTGCTACTGGCCTCATCCTTCTTTTTCGGATCTTCATTTCGGCCACCATATGATCGTCCATCAGATCGTCCACCGTGACCTCTTCTATTTTGTCTTCTCTCAAACTTCTTGTTCAGCTTTTCCTCTACTTTTAGGGCAAACTGGTATGCCTCTTCAATACTGTTCATTCAAACCAGATTCAGCTCCTCCTGGATGCTTGGCCTTAACCCATTAAGGTATCGGGCAACTTTCTCCTTATCAGCTTCTGCATGGCCTGTTCTGATGAGAAGTCGATAGAACTCGTCTGTATACTCCTGAACAGATCTCCTTTCTTGCTTCAAACTCTGCATTTTCTTTAGTAGGTCAAGCTCATAATCAACAGGAATGAACTGTCACTTCAATTTGTCACCATCCAATCCCCTCTTGTGATTTTATCTTTCCCTCTTCTATTTCGCTCCAATTGAATTTCTTGCCACCAGATCTTCGCATGACCTTTCAATCTGGCCTTCGCAAATTTGACCCTATCAGGATCTTCAACATCTTCATACTCAAAATATTCCTCACATTCATTGATCCAATCAATCAATTCTTCTGAGTTAAGATTTCCAGAAAATGTAGGAACCTCAATCTTAGGTCTTTTCCCGATCTTGGAAATCGCCCGAAAAAGTCTTTCTTCCTCCTGGTTCACAATTTCAACTTCTCCTTCTTGATATTCTTCTTCGGCTTCATCCTCACTTTCATCTCTGACATTAAGATTCATTCCTCTACGAATCTCTTCTTGCAATGCTCGCACTTGTCTCTGCAACTCTCTAACCTCAGGTGTCACAACACCAAGTCTTCTGCCACGTTCTCTTCGTGGAGGCATTTTTGCGATGCGCGCTGAAACCCTAACCACGGTCCTGGTGCAAAACTGCCTCACAATCGGCGATCTGTTTACACACTCAAGAACCCCTGCTCTGATACCACTTGATGAAGGGTGCTCCCCTTAATACCACAAACACATAAGAGAAATAGAGAAACAACAACAATATGCAAGAACAGAAAATTGGCTTCTTATTATGTCCACAATGTGGAATTACAAACTTTCAGAATTACAATATGCAAAGCCACATGGGCATTCCCTTACAATATTCTGTAGGACAAAGCCTCGAACTATTACCCAGATCTACTACCCCAGAACTATTCTGAACTGCCTAAGATAATAATACAGCCTTCTTTTATAGGCAATTTTTCCACCGTCTGGGAAGGTTCCAGAATTTTAGCCACTAAGGCCGACCAAACTTAGAATTATTTATTTTACATTTTATTACATCATAGTCGGCTCAAAATAACTTTTGAAACCCGAACAGAAATTTTGAAGAAAATTATTTTTCGCCATTTCAGGTGGCCCAACTTCTGAAGACCATAAGTCATCACCAGTTGACCCGCTCGGCTATTATAACCCCATTTCAGAAACGCCACGAAGCGCTCTACAAGCTTGACTGGCGCAAGCGCTTGTCATCCAAATTTTCAACCTCATCTGGGGCCTCTAAAGCCTTCAAAACTGAGTTCAAAGTTTCTGTACCCTGCTGCCAATACCGAAAATCTTCAATATCTTCCAATATACACTTGATCTGGCAATGAAATTTTACTGGCAGACTTATATGACCAAAATGAACCTCCAAGAAAGAAATCAGATCATTCTGAGCACATACAAAAATTACCAAAAATAGTAACTTTTCATAAATAGCAGCTCTGCACAGGATAGCCCTTATTGAATTCAATAACAGAAATGTTTTTGGTGATGCAAGATTGCTCTTACACCCAGGATGCTCCTGTATCAGTATAACTCTGCAAAAACTCAACCCATTTCAAATGCCTTTGATTCAATTTTCCTTGACTATTCAAATATTGCAAAGCTTGATGATTAGTATACAAAACAAACTCCTTAGGAAGCAGATAATGTCTCTACTTCTTTAATGCCTGAACTATAGCATAAAATTCCTGATCATAAACAGAATACTTCCTCTTGGCATCATTTAGTTCTCACTGAAATACGCAACAGGTTTACCTTCTTGGCTCATAACAGCTCCTATTGCAGTACCACTAGCATCACAATCTACTTGAAACACCTTATTAAAATCTAGAAGTGCTAAAATAAGTTGTTCTGTAACTTTTTTGTTTCAATAATTGAAAACTCTTTTCTACTCTTTTAGTCCACTTAAACTCTTTTCTATCCCCTCTCATTGTCTCAGTCAAGGGACCACAAATACTACTAAAATTTTTGATAAACTTTCTGTAAAAACTAGCTAGACCATGAAAGATCTTACCTCAGTAGCACTCCTTGGAGTAGGCCATTCAAGGATAGCCTGTACCTTCTCTGGGTCCATTTTTAGACCTTCTGCTGAAACTACAATCTCAAATACACTAACTCTTTCTTAACAAAACTGTACTTCTTCAAATTAATCAACAATTTCTCATCTCTCAACTTCTCAAACACCATACGAATATGCATCATATGTTCCTCTAATGTCTTGCTAAAAATCAAAATATTATCTAGGTAAACAATGATAAACTTACCCAAAAAGTCTTTCAGAACCTCATTCATAAGCGCATGAAAGTGCTCAGTGCATTGGTTAGCCCAAAAGGCATGACTAACCACTCATATAGTCCTTCCTTTGTTTTGAAGGCAGTCTTCCATTCATCTCCTTCTCTGATCCGAATCTGGTGATATCCACTCTTCAGATCTATCTTTGAGAAATACACAGCCCCACTCAAATAGTCCATAATATCGTCTATTCATGGCAATGGAAACTTATACTTGATTGTGATCTTGTTTATTGCTCTGAAATCTGTACACATCCTCCACTCTCCATTCTTCTTTGGTGCTAATACCGCTGGTACAGCACAGGGATTCAGAATCTCTCGAATCAACCCCTTCTATAACAACTCATGTACTTGTCTGTTCAACTCTTCACTTTCTGCTGGTGTCATTCTATGTGCTGCCTTATTTGGCAAACTGACTCCTGGAATCAAATCCATCTGATGACCGATCGTCCTTACCGGTGGTAATCTATCAGGTACATTATCAGATACAATATCCTGAAACTCATTCAATAAATCTGCAACCTCTACAGGTACATCCTCTACTTCTTCTTTACCAGCTTTTGGAATTAAAGCAAAACACACATGCTCATGTCTCATACCATCTAAGAATTTTCTTTCATCAACAAATGTTATTCTTGCATTACCACATACCCTTTTCTTCAGTCTCCTTCAATGGCTTTAGCTTATGTCGCACTCCATCCTTTGTCAGGAAATAGGTATTCGCACGACCATCGTGTACAACACATTTGTCAAACTACCATGGTCTACCCAATAACATATGACATGCATCCATAGAGATGATATCACATAGTACCTCATCTTGGTACCCGCCGATCTTGAACTTCACTAGGCATTGTTCATTGACCATGACCTTGTGGTCATCCTGTACCCAGGCATTCTGATATGGATGTGGGTGTTTCTGTCTCTTGAGTTTCAACTTTGTCACCATCTCTTCTGACACAAAATTGTCAGTGCTTCCACTATCAATAATCACATCACAACATTTACCTTCACACTTGCATCTAGTGCAAAACAGACTCCTCATTTGTTCAGGTTCATTCTCACCACTCAGCAAGACTCTTCTGTTAATTAGCATTTCTCCTCTTTTAGCATCTTCAGAATTTGATGATCTAGCATCTTTATCGACATGTGCAACTCTAGCTTGACTTTCATTTCTCCTGTCTGTTCTACCTTGGCACTGAGAACATTCAAATGCCCTATGACCTTCTTCTCCACAATGAAAACATGTTCCACGAAAGCCACCTCTTCCAGATCCTTGTCCTTTTCCTCTTCCTCTCTGATCTCTATTATTCTGATCCTGGAAGCAATTGGAATTATTTCCTCACTGATTCTGACTGCTACTGTCCTCATCCTTCTTTTTTAGATCTTCATTTCGACCACCATATGACCGTCCACCAGATCGTCCATCGCGACCTCTTCCATTTTGTCTGCTCTCAAACTTTTGTTCAGCTTTTCCTCTACTTTTAGGGCAAACTGGTATGCCTCTTCAATACTATTCATTTGAACCAGATTTAGCTCCTCCTGAATGCTTGGCCTTAACCCATTAAAGTATCGAGCAACTTTCTATTTATCAGCTTCTGCATGGCCTGTTCTGATGAGAAGTTGATAGAACTCTTTTGTATACTCCTGAACAGATCTTCCTGCTTGCTTCAAACTTTGCATTTTTTTCAGTAGGTCAAGCTCATAATCAACAGAAATGAACTGTCGCTTCAATTTATCCACCATCCAATCCCATCTCATGATTTTCTCCTTTCCCCTTCTATTTCACTCCAACTGAATCTCTTGCCACCATATGTTCGCATGACCTTTCAGACTGGCCTTCCCAAATTTGACCCTATCAGGATCCTCAACATCTTCATACTCAAAATATTCTTCACATTCATTGATCCCAGTCGATCAATTCTTCTGGGTTAAGATTTTCAAAAAATGTAGGAACCTCAATTTTAGGTCTTTTTCCAATGTTAGAAATGGTCTGAAAAAGTCTTTCTTCCTTTTGGTTTACAATTTGACTTCTCCTTCTTGATATTCTTCTTCAGCTTCATCCTCGCTTTCATCTCTGACATTAAGATTCATTCCTTTGTGAATCTTTTCTTGCAATGCTCGCACTTGTCTCTGCAACTCTCTAACCTTAGGTTTCACAGCACTAGCTCTTCCGCCACATTCTCTTCGTGGAGGCATTTTCGCGATGCGCGCTGAAACCTTAACCACGGTCCTGGTTGCAAACTGCCTCACAGTCGGCGATCTATTTACACACTCAAGAACTCCTACTCTGATACCACTTGATGAAGGGTGCTCCCCTTAATACTACAAACACATAACAGAAATAGAGAAACAACAACAATAATATGCAAGAACAAAAAATTGGCTTCTTATTATCTTCACAAATGTGGAATTACAAACTTTTAGAATTACAATATGCAAAGCCACATGGGCATTCCCTTACAATATT
>BSBK01012425.1:75000-90000 GCA_027943335.1 Chamaecyparis obtusa | reverse complement strand
ATTTTAGAATTATAATATGCAAAGCCACATGGGCATTCCCTTACAATATTCTGTAGGACAAAGCCTCGAGCTATTACCCAGATCTACTACCCAGAACTATTCTGAACTGCCTAAGACAATAATATAGCCTTCCTTATATAGGCAATTTTCCACCGCCTGGAAGGTTCCAGAATTTTAGCCAATAAGGCCGACCAAACTTAGAATTATTTTATTTTACATTTTATTACATCATAGTCGGCTCAAGATAACCTTTGAAACCCGAACATAAATTTTGAAGAAAATTATTTTCTGCCATTTCGGGTGGCCCAACTTTCGAAGACCATAAGTCATCACCAGTTGACCCGATCGGCTATTATAACCCTATTTCAGAAACGCCACGAAGTGCTCTACAGGCTTAACAGGCACAAGCGCCTGTCAGCCAAATTTTTGACCTCATCCGGGGCCTCTAAAGCCTTCAAAACTGAGTTCAAAGTTTCTGTACCCTGCTACCAATACCAAAAATCTTCAATATCTTCCAATATACACTTAATCTGGCAATGAAACTTTACTGGCAAGCTTATATGACCAAAATGAACCTCCAAAAAAGAAATCAGATCATTCTAAGCACATACGAAAATTACCAAAAATAGTAACTTTTCATAAATAGCAGCTCTACACAAAATAGCCCTTATTGAATATAAAAAAATAGAAATATTTTTGGGTGATGCAAGATTGCTCTTACACCCAGGATGCTCCTGCATCAAATGTACAAGGTAATGTCGTCGGTAAATGAAGCACTTCAGTATACATTGAGCTAGTGTAGTGTATACCGAGTGACAGTATTAACCAAGCTTGTGTTCGCCAACACATTTTTTTTGTTAACTGAGTATGGATGAAAGTATTAAATGCCTAAGTTTAGCCGACAGAAATTGATGAGCTGGAAATTGTTATGATTTTGAGATTGAGGATAAAGTTTTTTACATGAGATCCACGACTAACAAAATTTAGAGAAGATCTAAAGGATGGAATTGAAATGTGTTACTGGCACAACCACTGAGGAAGGTTTAAGAGGCAAAATCAATGAAGGGGATTAAGCGAAAAAATATGATGGTTGATATAAAAATGGTTTATCTATCTATATAAGAGATATAAGTTTCTTTATTAAAACATGCCAGAAGAAAGAATACTACAAAGATTTCACATGAATATATTTTCATGCATGCCTAATCAGACTAGTTGAAGGAGAATCAAATTGCAAAATAGTACCAAGTGTAAGAGAGCTATTACCGAGTGAAAGTAAGTTGAGGAAGTCAATTGATATATTGATCAAAGGATTTTTATGGGCTTAGAATATATCTGAACATCTGCAAGTTAAGTTGTATTGTAATCAGATCAACTATTGTTTTAGTTTAACCATTGATACAGAAAAACATCTTAACCGAGTAGACTTAACCGTCTTATGTTATGCCCCTATGTCATTCAATGAATGTACATTGTTATCCTATTGACCCCATAGTGAATGTTGGTTGAACGATAACTATTAGTCTTAAATCCTCTAACAAGGTCACACCTAATAGCATTTTTGTAACTTTTAACAGGGTTGGCTTTTCACCGAGCTCACTTCATAAGACTGAAAATTATGAAGTGATCACTTCATACTTTACATACTGCATAAATGATCTAACTAATTCACCCCCCCCCCCCTCTCAGTTATTCTAACAATGTAACTATTATCCCAATTTTCATGTCCATGCAAATTTGGCTAAACCTATTCCCAACTCCCTATTTTGGCCTTTCCAAGTTCCCCTGAAAATTTCACGGCCTCATGTTTTGTTTCCTGGCCTCTGCAATTTTTTCAAGTCCCTAGCCTGCAGGTCAAAATATTCAAAAAGGTAGTCGTTGTGTTGAAACCTTTTAAAAAAAATTTTAAAAAAAAAACCCTAAGGCCCTGTTACGTTTCAGTGTTACTTTATCGACAACTTAAAATCCTCAATACCCATGTGTGCTTTAATCTCATTGGTTGGTCACAGGTTCTCTAAGTTTCTCAGCGGTTACTTTTCCCGTTCAGTGATTCTCATAACGCTAAGTGTTTCCTGGTCACCACATAATATCTTGTGACATAGCGATGGTGAGTTTCTCTTCAGTCGCGTAATCGCTAAATCTTTTGGTAGTCTAAATTTGTGGGGTCCCGGTTATGAGGATCTAACGGTTGGCGTATCTTCGGATAGGTTGTTTTCAAAGCATGAGATCTTAAGATGACTGTTAGATCTTCCAAGTCTGCAGTGCTTCAGTGTGACCAATGCCACCTCATCTGATTCAACAGTTTTTGATTGGTCCATATGTATCGAGTCATCTTTTTTTAGTAGGACCAAGTTCTTTCAGCGGTCAGAGGTCCTGACAGTTGTCAGAGGATCGACAACTGTCTTAAGTTTGCAAGGGTTTTGTTAGAGCTATAAGGGGATAAAACTAGCTATCGATCTTTCTTTTTGTCAGAGCAGGCCAGGAAAACTTCCTAGCTTTTAAACTAATGGTCGTCGTATGATCGCATGGAATATTCCTACCCCATGAGATCATGCACCCACCATTGATTTTATTCCATGTCAAAATGTCTGTAGGGATGTCAGAAGGATGAAGATCGATGACTGGCATATCTTTGCAAAGGGCTTTTTTGACACATGAGATCATGTGCTAGCCATCAATTTTGCCAAGTGTCCGAGATTTGTTAGTGGGTTCAGTGCCAGGTCAGGGTGATTTGCTGGCTTCTTATTGGTTGAAGTTAAGAAATGGATTGTGGGACCACGTTGCCAGGTGTGCTAATATGTTCGAATCTGATTGTCTATCGAATGATGATGAGGATTTCTAGGTGGACTAATGTGTCAGTAGGGTCCCAAATTAGTAAGGATCTAAGGGCTAGTGTATAAGCGTATGGAATATTCTAGGGCTATAAGATCATGCACCCATCGTTAGATCGGTATCTCAAGCAGTGGGTATAAAAGAGTTCTTCATGACTTAAAGAAGAGAAAAGTCAAGGTGGGTCCTGGTGCTGATTTGCTCATATTTCATTGGTTGTTGACTTCCACGGTGGTCTTGACTTGTCAGAGGGGATTTTGAGTCATTTTTTCAGCATGTCATGGTCATTCATCTGTTGGGAAGGGTTTCTCATCAAGGGTCACATTTTAAAATGACCAAGCTAGCTGTTAACATTCAAATTTGAATTTTTCCACTAGTTTCCTGTTAGGGTTTTGTGTTCTTTCGGCCACACATGATGTCAGTTAGCTCAGGAATTGATTTCTCAGGATGGTTGTGGTTGAGAGGATGATGGAGGTGACCATTGGCCAGTGTTGCAGGGTACCATGCTATGTTCCTGCACCGGGAAGTAATGAAAAGAGTTGGTACCACCTTTGCAAGCTGTACCTCTTCCAGGAAAATAAAATTAGATTTTTTAAGCCTTCATGGCTTAGTGGAGTTGCAGGTGGGTAGATGGGTCGAATTTCTTGTGTCTGCAGGTGGACTCAGTCTAGGATCAACACGTGAAGAGAAAGATCTAATTTGATGACAGGTCCTTAGTGATTTTCATGATGGGTCAATAGTGTACCTTTAGGGTTTGATACTATTGTAAGAATTTGTAACTCTGGTTAGGTCAATTTTGGACTCCTACCTATAGGTAGTGAGTGTTGTATATATTGTTTTGTGGAGCCCTAGTGCTCAAGAGGTTCATTTTGTAAAGGAGAGAAGCCCACTTTTGCAAGGAAGTCATCTTTTCTCAGAAAGCCATCTGTGGTATTTGTTCTACCCTCTAGTCTTCTACTCTTTGTATTCTCCCATTGATGATTAAGGCATTCTTGAGGTACTTGTGATATTTGTTATATCTCTATCTTCACTGTCTTGATTATCTCTTATTGGATTAAAGTTTATGAATTCTGTTAATGGAAATTGGGGTTCCTTGTCCCTCTCACTTTATGTGACCTTGTGTGTTACTATGTCTGATCTGATTTAGATGTTTTGTGGGTATACTACAACCCCTAGCAGTCTTGTCTCATTCCTACACCTAGTTGCAAAAAAGGATGTTTGTTTGCAGGTCATAGGTTGAGTCTTTTGTTCAGGCCCTCCTATGAAACACTTATGCAAGCCTATCTAGTGAGTTGTGACTTATTAGACCTGATTCCTCCTTTGGTTTTATTCCTACATACTGAGATCCAAACCCTAATTTTGGTACATCACCTAGTAGGTAGTTTTCTTTCAAGTCATTTCCCTTACAAGCATCCCTTCTATCCCTTTCCCTCCAAAAGTTTTACTTTCATGTCAGGAAGCAAATTAAGGTGATTATCCAAGAGGAACCAGCCTAGAACCTAGAGGTCTCATCTCAGCTAGCAAAGGTCCCACAACCTGGAGATGATTCCCATGTTATACTGAGTTATCAAGACCAAGAGAGATTGAAACAAAGGGTGCAAACTTAGTGTATAATAGTAACCATTGGATGTTTCCAAATTTTGGATATGTTTTCCAAAACCTAATTTTGCACCTTTTTCCTGAAGTGATTTTAAAAATAATGTCTAGTGAAAAATTTATTTGTGACAGAGTACGAGTCTATAAACATTGTCCTTAAAATGATAGTCACGGGGATGTTCTCCGTTCAACATGATACAATAGAATACTAGATTAATAATAATGGAATGAGTTATATGTTTGTTTGTATCAGTGGTTATAGATTGAATGAATATGTCTTTGTAATAAGACCAGTGTATGTGTAGACCTAAGAATGGGATAGGGACAAGACTAATGACAATATGAATAAATCGGTTGTATTATGAATCAGAAAAAGCATTTGATGTTCTTGCGGGAATATTTAGGATATATTGAAAACTGATGGATGAATGATAAAGAGTTATGAATATGAATCACATTTGGAAGAAATGCAGGTGATTAGAAAGAATAGGTGAGAATAAGTTGTGTGTGTAGGATAGATGGACATGTGTTTAGTAATGTGGGAATGAGCTCTTTTGTGCATCAAGGGTAATGGGATGAATCTAGCTGTAATGGTTAATGAGGAATGTGACTGATTAGATCTAGAAGTAATTTACTAATTTGACCTGATTATGTTACTACTTTTATTACGGAGAATTGGTGAACTTTTCATGGTTCCATACCATTATTGAGTTCTTTGATATTGAATTGAACTTGAATTACCTTTATGAATTAACCTACTGTTGATTGATTGTGGTTGGATCTCAAAGTCCAAGGTGATTGTATAGTATTTTTAGTTTCTCTCCACATCAAATGTCAACACACATAATTGTACAGGCCAAATAAATATCTCTGTGACCAAGAATAAAATAGTATCGATAGCATCATAGTACAATCATAATGACACCCCAAAAAAAAAGATTCAATGTCCTATAGTATTATGAGAAAGTAGAAAAGAGTACAATAATAAATGATCAAATCTATATATATTGAGCGTCATAACACTTCCATCTCACTAAGAAGATAGTAAACCAAATATCCATATCAAGTGTATCATAGAATCATGGAATAAGATCACAATGTCAAGAGGGGTAGAGATTAACTAAGAATTACGTGCCCTTAATATAAATCCCTATCAACTTTGAATAAAAGATCATTATGAGAGAAATAAAAATGTCATGTAGAGAGCATATCATAGAGTAAACCTCAAGAGAGTACAGAATAACAACTTAAACCCTCAAATATTTCATTGTGTGGTTTTGAAAAAGAAAAAAATGTTAATTCCATATAGGTTTCATTAACTAACTAAATGAATCAGATCTAAAAGAATATTCATTCTAGAAACCAATGAATATTTTTAAGTTTCAACAAATGGTCAAAATAAATGACTTTTGAAAATAAATTCCCAATCAAACAAGGTACCTTGAAGATTATCATTTTTTGTTCATTCAATACTTCAATTGTTAAACATTGTATTTAATCCTTACTAATAATATTTTTATTATTCATGATTTTGTTGCTTCACACACACACACACACACACACACATATCTTATAAGTTGAGAACCAATAATGATCTATATTCTTGGATTAAAATAGAGATATGAATCTCTTAAAGACAAATTATAAGACACTAATGATCTATGTTGAAGGAGATATACACAATCCAAGTACAATAAAATGAATGAACTAACCATTTGATACAATGAAAACTATTTTAATAAATATTCTCATTATAACTTATCCTTTGAGAATCGAATCATGCATGATAGTTTTCACTAAAAGAATATAAAAAAATCACAGTAAATAGCAGATAATCACCAAGAGTTTAATAAATCAAAGTATTAATAAGATCATATTGTTACCAAGAAACATACTACTAATCAATGTTCATCCTATTTTTTTGTGAGTAATTTTATTTGTGACTAATTATTTTATCACACAAGAACACTCTTTTGATTTTTCTTGTAGAATTAAAAATTTGACAAATCCCCAAAAAAGCATATCCTTTTCTAGTTGTGATCTTCTCCTCTAGAATTTTGTGGAGTCTTTCTTTTTCTTACCCAAAATATTTAATAATTTTTCATCTCTAACTGAATGAATAGGTGATTTATGCCCAACACGGTTGCATCTATAACATATAATATTATTAGCATGTCTTGTGGTTCTATAATCACATCTTCCATGCATCCAAAAATTATTAGCTAGATGGCCTACTCTAGTATAGTTATAAAAAACACCATTAAAGTTATGATTCTACATATTATGTATTTCTCAATTTCTTTCCCTATGAGGTTATTTATGACAAGCATAGTAGTAGGTAGTAAACTAAGAATAATCATACCTTATTTGATAATATTGTCTAGTTGATGAGGACCAGTTGGTTCTACCTTTGTGTTGTCTATTATCAACATCCTTGTTTCCTATTTCAGATGTAGTAGAATGAATATTCAAGTATAAATTATTCTTTGTAGTCTTTCTAACTATGAATTTCTTTCCATTTGCTGTAGCAAAAACTATCTCATGTTTGGGATCATTTTGAACATGAGATCTTTGTCCTTTTTCAAATCCTAAACCTAAAATATTTTTGTAACCTTTCTGATTACACAACATCTAGTTTAATGCATTTGTCCCTTCCATAATTTTTATCATCTTAAAATTTTCAAAATATTTTCTCAAAACTACTATTACTTCTTCAAGTTTTTGGCACTCAATAGTTTTAATTTCAAAATTAGTTTTAGTTATTTCTTCTATTCTTTTGGCCTCTTCTTCTTTTCTCTTGACTTTAATAATTTTATCTTTACACTCTATGATTATATTTTCTACATTCTCAAGAGAAAGAAGATTCCTAGTCTTAAGCATTCTTTCTTCTTGGAGTTAGTTTCCTAGTTTTTTATTCATCTTTTTAAGCTTTTTAACCTCATATAGAGAAGTAATAAGTTTTCCCTCAACGTCAATCTCAAACCCATTGTCATCATACTATTTTTCAAACTCACTTAGAGTATGAACTTCTTCTTCTCCATTCTCAACAACAAAGTTGACTTCATTATTATTTATAACTGACACAAACTTTTCACGAGACAAAACTTTGCAAGACTTAATGGGGAATGTCTAATTATATTTTGACTTGATGCTAGTTTTTTTTCTTTTCACCTTTTTTCCTTTTGTACTTATTAATAACTTAACACTCCAATACCAAGAAATCGATAGATACTCATTTAAGGGTTTATCTCTGATACCAATTTTTTGAGTGAAGTAGATAGTAAGAGCGAGGAGAGGGGGTATGAGTAAGTGTCTAAGAAAACTACTAAAATTTAAACTTCAACTCAAATCAAGATAATTATAAAATTGAAACATTAAACTATGATGAGTATCATGATAACCAACAAAGACAGTATTAAAGTAATGGAAACAAAAAATTATGAGATAGACTATGATGAACATGAGATTTAAGAGTAGTGATATTCTCTTAACCATGATGCAGTGATTAACTATGACTAATATAAGTTCATGCAAAATAACTCTAAAACTGAATAACATATGATAAGAGAATACATGTGAAATTCAAACACATATTTAGATGAAAAATCATAACACACAAAATTTTCTTAAGTGAAAACCCTAATGGCCTCACTAACATAATCTGAAATATCTTTTACAATGTCTCACTAAATTTTTTAAAAACCTCACTAGCTAATAAAACTCACTGGTCATTTTTGTGTCTCACTAACAATATGTGCCTTCTGGCCTCTTACTAGACTTGCAATGCCTCACTAGTCTTACAATGTCTTTTCAATACACTTTCTTTTTTACATACAGAGTTAGAAAATGTTATTTACCTTAGTTATTCAACATAATATCATACATCATTAAACACAAATTAGGCTTTTTGTTGAACAATGCATGATATGAGACTATTAATTCTTATAGCCTCAATCAATTATTTTCGATCCATGAACTAATTATACACAAATGAAAAAGAATATTTCATGAAAAAACCTCTCTCTCTACATGGCTTAAAAAATTCATCTCTATGATGCTTATATAGTATTCCATATTATGTATTTATTAAAATGTATCTTTCAAGTAAAAATAATTTACACAAACTATCTTTGATTGGATACCTCAAAAATATTCCTCATTAATCACATTTACCTCTAACAACTCCCTTATTTAAATGATTTAATCTCTATTTTGAAGATGAAATAAGTTGTAAAATCGGTGTTTCAAATTAACTCTATTTACACCATCTTACATGTGTTGCCTCTGCTTTAGAAAATCAGAAAATACAAACCCTTTATTAATGTGTTTCTTAATCATGATCAGTAATAGTAATTATTTGACTTAAGACCATAAAATACCACTCTCAAGTTTTGACACTTCACAATGATAAAGGCTTTGAATAAATTCAAAAACCTGAGACTAGAGTTTGACAAGAATATGAAAATGCATAGCTTGAGTATGAACAATTACATCCTGAGACAACTCAAGTTATCCTCAAAAAACCCTTGAATAGGGTTTGAAAAATGATGAGAATATAAAAACATGATAACCCTAACATAATGCAACCAAATTTTGAATCAAGGAATGAACACAATAACCCTTGATTAGGGTTAAAAAATAATGAATATTAAAAACTTCATTTTTATTTGGTAAATAGTTAATAACAAAGACACTTAATGAATGATAAGATAAAAGAAGAAATGAAAAAATAATGATGGTGTTATCTCAAGAAGACAACTCTAACTTGGGTTTACAAACTTTCAAAACAACCACGAATAAGATAAACATAAAACCCAAACCTCAAAACTTGTAACATTTTGATAACCAAAAAATGATTTGAATAAAGAAACATGATATCAATAATGAAGGATTTCAAAAAATGAGAGGAAAATAGTTGTACTTAACTTCTTAAACAAAATCCTGCATTAGCTGACTTCAAATCATGTTCATACTCTTTTTATTGTAACCTACAAAGAAAATTAACTTCATTCTTTCTATCGTCACAAAAATTCTTTCTCAACCTCTCACACCACTTCAAATTTGTACCCTACTACCCAGTCATGCTCTAATTATATTTTGTTGTACCTTTTATACACTAAGTTTACACCCTGTTTCAAGCTGTCTTGGTCTTGATAACCTAGTATAACATGTGAATCATCTCCAGGTGTGGGACCTATGCCAATTGAGATGAGACCTCAAGGTTCTAGGCTGGTTCCTCTTAGATAATCACCCTAATTTGATTCTTGACATGAAAAGTAAAATCTTTTGGAGGGAAAGGGATAGAAGGAATGCATGAAAGGGAAATGACTTGAAAGAAAACTACCTACTAGGTGATACACCAAAAATATGGTTTGAATTACAGTATGGAGGATGAAATCAGTGCATAAACTCAAGTCTAGGAGATCACAACTTACTAAATAGGCTTGCATCAATATTTCATAGGAGGGTCTCCAATAGAAAGAGGCTATTCAGGGAAAGATAGATTTTCACAAACAATAGCATTCCTAAGAATTGGACACAATCTATGACCTGCAAAAAAACATTCACCACTGCAACTAGGTATAGGAATGAGACAGATTGTTAGGGGGTTGAAGTATACCCACAAGATCATTCAAATCAAATCACCCACAAGAATACACATGAATTGCAGAAAGAAAGAGGGATCGGGAACCCTAATATATCACTGAAAACATACATATACTAAATTCAATAAGAGAGAATTCAGACAAGGAAGCATAGGGATAGAGAAGATGTCACAAAATACCTCTGCAATATCTGAACAGTCAATGGGAGATTACAAGATGTAGAAAACTAGAGGGATGAAACAATGCCACAGATAACTTTCTAAGAAAGAGAACTTCTTCTTTACAAAATGTGAACTTTCTGAGCTCTAAAAGCTCCAAAAATTAACTATATACATCTCCCTTTGGCACATAGGCCAGAGTAAAACCTAACTAGGGTTACATTAATTTGCATAAAAATAATCAAACCCTAAATGTCCTTCTGATCATCATGTATTTCTGAAATATCTAGCCGATCAGATACTATCTTTGCATGTATATCTCTTTACTGATTCCACCTGCAAACACAACTGCCTTGATCCATCTACCCTCTCTACAACTCAGCCTCACCATTAATGTTCCAAATCTGATCCTACTCTGATTTGTATTTTTGAAGTACAGAAAGCCACAGGTGGCACCACCTTTTAATGTTTCTTCGATGCAAGAACACCGACTTGGTACCCTGAGAAATCAAATGCAATGGCCATCAAATCTTCCCATCAATTTCCCAACTAAAATTGTCTTGAAGAATTCAATTTGAGCTACCCACCTTGTCGTAATCGATCACTAGATCAAAACCCTAGCGAAACCCTATAGAGATATATTTGAATTTAAATAATAATGCCTAGCAGGTCAAATTTTAAAACATGACTGTCGATATCATCTTCTCCTGATAGATGAATGGCTGAGATCAACTTTTAAAAAACTCACAAATCCTTGAAAATTCTTTTTCCACCTCGCCAGCAAAAAACAATGAAAAGCGAACAACTCAGCATGACTGGCAGCACATCAAACCCACGACCCACTGAGAACTCCATCGGACGGTTGTCGCTATACTGCAGCTTTAACTCCCAAGAACTTTTCCTCAGTGGTATAATAAGAACCGTAGATCTTGTTTGGATATTAACCCACCTCATAAGCCAAAGACCATGGGCCCACTGAAAAACTACCACATCACAACCCAGCCGGCCAATGGAACGTGAGCACGTAAGACAAAGAGGACCCACCTAACAGAGCCTGGAGATAAAGCAAGATCAACAATTGTCACATGATCTCATTGGCTAAGAATATTCCATGAGATCATATGATAGTCATTCGATCCAAAGCTGAGATAGCACACTAGGCCCACTTTCACACAACTGTAAATCATGAGCTCTCAGCCAATAGGAAATGTAGAACTTAGACTACATGTCAGTGGACCCATTGACAGCCTGCAGCGCTACATGAAAGGAAAATTGATGGCCATCGCTACGCCATGATCTTAAAACACTTGCATCTTCACTCTATGAAATAGTGATGATCATTAGATCTGATTGATGCATAGCCCCCATAGAGACCGAAACTGCGATGCCAGACATTAACCGCCCACCAGATCTCAAAGTGTTAGGGCCTTGACCGCCAAGAATAGGAGACTTGGTGATGGAAGGATTTAATTGTGCACACGGGAAATGAAAACCTTTAGTGGCCAAAAAAGGTGATGAAGAATTATAATGGGCCAAAGGGTTTTTAGGGGCTTTTGGGGCCGACGACTACTTTTATGAATTTTGACCTAGGCTTTTTTGGTGTCAGAGATAGAATAAAATGTTGTAGGGACCAGGGAAAAGATGTTAAACCCATGAAACTTTTTGGAGGTGCTCAACAGGGCTTAAAGCATGAGGACTTGAGATTAAAATATCCTATGACCAATATGAATGGATATGAAATTTTGGGCAACAGTATCCTAGCTCCAAGCTTATGGATTTTTGGAAGTAACACAAACTTTATTGAAATACACAAAAAATATTGATGTTGAGACATTTTTATCATATATAATGTGCCTTTTACATAATGCCACAAATATGTATATTGTCGACCAACCAAAGAGAATGTTCCATTTATTTTACTTACTCAAATCCACCAAGATGATATTTTAAGTCCTCTTCATTTATTTTGGAAGCATTTATAGTAAAAGATGTTCATGAATAGAGATATGTCTATTTCATTAGACACATGCAACATATTTATCCTCCAAGTCAACTGAGAGTCATAAAATCATGTATGGAGTATAATAGACCAAAATTGATAGATATAGATCATATGTATGATCAAATTAGTGTTACACATTTGAATCCACAAATTTGATTTGATTTGCCAAGGTTTAAAGGTCTATCTGCATTGTTTATTTCTTGTTGTACTGGTTGTTGTAGACCTAATTTTTCCCTAAATGATCTATAGCTTGTTGCAATCCTTGTTCCTATAAAAGGATTTTCAAGATCATTTAGAAGGGTTTAGAGTTTTTGGTTCCAAATTTTCTAGTTCCAGAGCTAGTTCCATGAAAGTTATGCCTTGTAAATATTTCCTTCTTCTCTACATATAGGGTTCCCTCTTTCCTTTCTAGCTATGGGAATAGAATACATGTTGTAATAGATGTCTTATGTATGAGTTTGCAATATATTTATACTACTATTAGATTGTTCCTATTTGAGTGTTAGACTTATTGATTGAAGCATCAAGGGTGTTTTAGCCCTTCTATTTGCATTTCCTATGTGTCTGCAATAGAGTTTTTTTCATAGAAGCAACTAGGTCTAGGAATATTTTTTAGATGTGTATGAGCTAGGGTATCAAGGGTATTTCATGCTTTTCTTTTAGTGGATGTTGATTAATGTATTACTTTTTTATAGGTCTCTTCTAAGGGGAGGGTTAAAATCCTTTGAATGAGTGATAGCACATTTGGATACACAAGTGGTTTGATACTATATGATACTGTATTAGAATGTATTGTCTCCTTGTTTCATAGCTCTGTTGCAATGATGTATTTGAATTTGATGCCCATTAGATAAGGCACTAGTCTATGAGAGACTTAGGGTATTTTAGGTGTCCATTCAACCCAACATCAATCATTCAGATCAAATACCTTTCCCCTTTCATGTTGGTGGTAGTAGTAGGAGGTCCTTTCTAGTTTTCAAACTCATTCTATGCATATAGGGCTATTGCATAAGATTTGGTTTCATTGGGGTATTGGATACCCATAGGGATCTGAAAGCTATTCCACAATAATATATCTGTAGGCCTATTGTTTGTCATGATTTGTCTTGAGTGTGCAGATAAGGCAATACCCGCTTAAGTGATGTGGAGCTCAAAGAAGAAGGAGGATTCTTTTCAATCCTCATCAATTAGACTATTTCTTGTCAAACTTGAGTGCATAATCTAAGAGTCAAGCCCACATATTTATTCAAGTTTGGTCCTGCAAGGAAAAGATCCAACACTGGTCATCTTCAAAAACCCACCAGTTCTCAACATTATCTGGTATAATAGGCCTAGTCTTAATTTCAACCTTAGAGAGGCTTGAAAAAGTAATGTCACTAGGATTGATTGCTATATTGGTTAACAAACCAACCATCTTATTATTACTTCTATCCTTCCACTCAATATTGAAAGCATCAAAACACTCGATCAAATCCCATACAACATTTTTGTACTATTTCAACCTTTTGTTCTTTGAAGCATACAATGATCTTATTTGGGAGACCACTAATTCAGAATCCTGAACAACCTTTATACATCTAATTCCATGCTTTTGTGCCAATTTCAATCCTAGCAATAATTCTTCATATTCTGCTATATTATTAGTACAAGAGAAATTCAATGTGAAAGAATATTTGTAGGTACTCCCATTAGGAGATATGAGTAAAATACCTACTCTTGCTCCATCTTTGCAGCTAGCACCATCAAAGTACATCACCCACAAATTTCCCTTCACAGACCTAGAACCTATCTCTTCAACAATACATGGCAATATAGGCTCCTTCTCAAGTATATTGACCTTAGATCTAAAATCATTGACATCAGTATCCACAAAGAAGGTAACCTCATTATCATTATTCTTTTCAATCATATAAGTTACCCTTGGTTCCCTTTCAATCCTAATGGATTGACCATCAAAATTGAAAGTTGCAAAAGAAAGATCACACTGCAAACTTCCACCCATGAAAGCACTCCATTTCCTAGATAATAACATACCATAATGGGGTGGAATGCACTCATAGCCATTTCTTTCTCTGGATATGTCATGCCCTATCTGCTTCTGGCTTGGATTTTCTTTTATACTGCATCTTTATTTAGTTCTCCTAGGATGGATTTATGTCTTGGTTCGGATTTGATATGTTCAGACTCTTTTAGTTAGAAGTGGATTATAACTTTGTCTTAACTTTGATTTATATCTTAGACAAATTTGAGATATTTAGTTTGGCTATTAATTGTTAATTTTGGTTAGACTATGACATTGGATTTAATTTAATATCTGCAGACACTATCTTTTCTGAATTATCCATTTCTCTGTTGACTTTGGTACTTGGAAATTTGTGTTACTTGGAAGAAGGATGAGGAATTCTTATTCTGCAATTAAGTTTTCTTTAATGAGAATTTTGATGTTATTTTGGTCTATTATTGTGAAGGAAAATATGGTTAATTTTATGATTAACGCTAATGTATAAATGATTTTATTATGTTAGTGTTGATTGTTAAATGAATATTGAAATTTAAATGAATAAAAAAAAGTCTATTATGTTAGAATGAGTTAGTGGGAAGATATGTGTTAAAATGGAAGAGGGATTAATAATATCCTAATATTCTTGTATTATGGTTAGCAAAGTTAAGATTAGTGAATTATTTAACATTGGGTATGGCTTGAGTTTCTCCCTATGGTGTCATGAACTTGGATTAATATGGCTATGTTATAATATGTTCACTGTGCCAAGTTATTTGTTTTTTTTTTGTCTATGTTCTAATGTGTAAT
>BSBK01012425.1:0-70000 GCA_027943335.1 Chamaecyparis obtusa | reverse complement strand
TGTCATCATGATCAGAAAAAACCTCTTGATGGAAAAGTGCCCTATTGTGTATTTTCAAGCACACATCTGCTTCTTGATCAATATCAGAATCATCTTCATATCCTAAATATGAAGTTGCCATATTTCACCCAATGTCATCATGATCTTCTTCTTGATCTAACTCCTCATTGTTACCATCTTGATATGCTGACATAGATTGTGAAAATACACAATGCTCTATAGAATAAGGGGATTGACATGCTATACACCATGATTTATTCTCTATAACATTTATAGAGGATTTTTGTAAAGGATCAGGGACAACTTTATCATTATTTCCTCTTATAGCAGGGGCAATAGGCTTGCCATCCTTCCATTGGGTGTTGTAGGGATAATTTTGCCATCAATTCTGCCTATTGAAATTATTGTTGAATTAAGGCTTTTCATTGGTAAGAGCATTATTATTCCAATTAGCATGTGATTTCAAGTCTTTTAATGCATTCAACACCTTATCCAACTTGTCTTCCTCTTGTTTTTTGTTTCCAAAATTTCTCTCATTATCATGTTTATACTTCTTGTCTCCAAACAACTTTGGATCATCTCTCTTACGACCCAATTTTCCTAAAATTTTCATATTATTTTCAATGTTGACAGCAATCCTAAAAGCATCTCTGAGAGTCCTTGGTTATTTTTCCCTCAACAAATATCCCATTTTTCCATCAAAGGCATTGAAGTATGTGGTCAAACAAACATTATCATCTAGCCTCATGACTTGAAATAGCTTATGCATACCCTTCTGAAATCTCATATTGAACTCAGCTACAAACTCATTCTAATATTTCCTTATAGTGTTGAACTCATTCAAAATGAAACTAGCATTAGGCCTATCACCATATTTTTCTTTGAAACATCTTTCAAAAGAATCCCAAGTGTCAATACATCAGTCAGGGAGTCTCTTAAACCAATCTCTAGCATCCTCACCAAAGATTGAACAAATAATTTCATTACTACATCCTCATGCTCTACCTCAAAATTATTTAGCATATCAACAAATAACCTAAGATGTTCCTCACAACTAATGGCATTGTTACCTAGACTTTGTTACTAATGGCATTCTTATGTTTGATATGGTAAATGGACCTGTCTTTGTCTCATGGGTTGCCCTCTGAACATATCCTCATTAGGATCTAAATTTGGTCCAAAACCCCTTTCTCTGGCTTGTTCATCCTACCCTGTAGGTAATGAACCCTTATCTTGAAATACTGCCTCTAGGGTATCATAAAATCTATCTTCAGACTGGCCACTATTTGATTTAGAACTTTTGTATTGTGAATCTTCCTCATTAGACAATGCATGTGGTGCTCTATTTCTAGTATTTATTTTTTCTCTCATGGGAGCACTAGTAGACTCTCCATCTCTTATGATCCAACTCTTCCTTTCATGTCTAGGTAATTGTTCCAGAGTAACCTCTAGATTTTTCTTGATAAAAGACCTGGTATTCCTTCTTTTGTCCATGATCTATAGTTTATAGCACTGGTTCTAATCCTTTTGAGTCACCACCCACTAGAGTGAGAAATCTTTGAAAATCTTAAAGACAACAATTGAATACAACAGGAAAAACAAGAGTCCACTTAATAAATTTTATCTCTAGACTCTCCCCAGCAAAGTCTCCTTTTTGTTGGTTGTCTTTTCTTTCTACTTGAAGGTTTACACTATGATTGAAAAAATAATGTCACTGACTCTATCACCACTCCAAAGTATGCAAGGAAAAGGTACAATTAATGAGGATCAACAAGGATCCTCCTACACTTTGAGCCTAGATGCTCAGGTGGGTGTACCTTTGATTCACTTTTTGAAAGGAATCACTACATACTAAGCATTTATATCATTTACAAACTTATTTTAAGGATTTTATCATATATGTGTGTGATTGATGATGATGAACTACTTCTAGAGAATGTATTAGTGCCTTAACCTAGGGTGTAGAGTCACCCAATAACATATATCAACTAAAAATCCTAAATCAAATACTCTTGAACTTAGAATAAGTGCTTTGCCTATTATCCCTCTCACTCCCAAACATGATCATCAAATTCCTATCCAACCCTGAACTCACTGAAACTACCTTAAAGACTTTAATCCTAACTTTGTTAGGAACTCAAAGATAATTCCACAATACTCTTTGTTTACCATATGCTAACTCACTTTGTGAGATTAACAGATATGAGCCCAAGATCAAAACAAGAAGACAAACATCAACCTGAGATAGGAATTCAAGTGTATTCTCATTAAAATCTATAGATTCTATACATTATCAGAACAACACAATTCTAGGAAACAAGCCCAAAATCTAGGCTCTCCTTGTTCAGTCTTTTACATTGAATTTATACATAACATCAACAGCAACCACAAAAATAAAAACTTCTACAATATATACCACTAGTCATCTTGGAATCCTAAAAATTAGGATGCAATGAGCTATGGATGACTATGGGAAGGGTTAACCTACCAAACCAATTGGATTCAATCAAAATTTAATTCATTGGAGGAAAACCAAGCAACCTGGGGAAAATAGATCCTAGAATGGCCTTCCATTAAGAGAAATCTCTTGACTTGTGTACTAAATATCATGAATTCATCAATCTTATCAATCTGATTATCCACCTACAACATGCCTTGAGCAACTCTTTCATGGTACAAACCCTCTACAATCAATTATCAAACCCTTTAGATCACACTGCATCAACTAACAAAATCATATCCTACCAAATCCAACCACCCCAGCATTTAATTCCAGTCCTTATGTCATTGAAAAACCCTTAAAATATTCAAATTTGGGAGAAATGGCTATATTATGGCATGAGACAGCAAATCGATGGTCAACTTTCAAATATGGGCTCACTTTATATCATGACTGTTAGATCACCCTACTTTTCCTAGGTTTCATTTTCATCTTTAGTCAGGAGATTGTGTAGACATCCTTTTAACCAGTACACTTTCCTATGATCACGCAACTATAGAAACTCTAACTACCCGCTAGGTCACAAGACAAAAACACAAACTGCATTTTGATCTGGAGATTCAGTGACCAAAGGAAATTGCATAATCGCAGCAACCTTCACAAGCTGTTGAAAATTCTTTGCCACATCAGTACCCTGCAACCAATGAGAAATGAGCATCTTAGCACTATCTGATTGCGGACCCACCCTTAGTAGCCTTTAAATCGGATGGTGGTTGCATGATCACATGGCTTGGAAAGATTCCATGCGATCAAGCGATGACCATAGATCTTCTTTTACTATCATTCCATTTGAAAGATTTGGGCCCACTAACACATCCACTTCACCATCCAGCTTAGCCAATGAAACACAAGCACCTCAGTGCAATGTAGCACATCATACCCACTAAGCTCTTCTATCCTTTAAATAAAGTCAGACGACTGTCATATAATCACATAGCTTGGAATGATTCCATGTGATCAAGAAATGACTGTAGATCTTGAATCTATCATGAATGCCTTTAAAACTTGACCCTACCCTACCTTATCATCCATTCAATCAAATCAAAAACTTACATGCTGCACAAAATGGGCCCATTCTGAATTCTTCCTTAAGAACAAAGTCCTGTCAACCACCACGTTGAAACACCTATCAGCGGTCCCACTTTTGGTCTATTTGAACACTTGGAAGATTGGATGGCTAGCGTATGATCTCATGGCCTGGAAAGATTTCATGAGTTCATGCACCCACTGTAGGATCTAAAAAGAGAATGAGATACTAGGCTCATCGTTGCATGAACTAGCGACTGAAGAAAAGATAAACTACCACACCAGGTTGTATAATATTTTAGGTGTAACTGCTAGGAACAAGAGACTACGTGACTGATTGTATTCGCTAAATTGTTGAAGGTTAACATGAAACTGCCAGGAAACTAGTGAATAAGAAACAACATAGTCACCAAATCACATGAAGGTTTAAGAATGAGAAAACGTATGGCACGATTCAGCAAAGACTAGGAAAATAACCACATGTAGAGAGGGGCTTAAGTGGCCCAAAAAAGTAACAAAGAAATATAATCTAGCTAGAATAGAGTAGGGTTTTCTCCCTCCGATGGCTATAAATATGAATTTAACCTAGGGTTTTCAAGGGTAGGGACAAAGGAAAAACCCTGCAGGGACCAGAGAGAAAAACATAGCCATGAAAATTTGTTACAGGTGCTAATAGATACAATAGCTTTCCTTCTTTCTAGGTCTTTCCTTTGAGGTGACTAAAATCCTCAATAAGAGACTGAACTTTGATACCAAATGTTGGATTAGGTGTGGAAAGGTAAGTACTAAGAGGGGAAGGGTGAATCAGTAATGTAAAATAATTTTAAACTTATTTGAACTTTCTTTATAGTGCTTTACTGATTCCTTAACATTTGCATGCATCAAATGAAACATAGAAAACATGTAATAATCAACAGATAACATAAATATTTGGTATTACAAAAAATATTGTTAGAGGATAAAAAAATGCAGTCTAGATGACACCCAAAAGACTTCACTACTAGAAAATAAAGTTTTCTCGGTTAGAGCTACAATGTTTCACTACTTCTGATAGCTTACACTATTAAGAGTTTTAACCTAGTTAAGATTCTAAAGACTCCTAAGTCTACTCTGTTAAGAGATTTCATAATTCCAATCTAAGAATTGCACTTGGTTAAAGGATTTACAGTAAGATTTTCTAGGATCTTCTCGGTTAAGAGACTTTACAAAATTTGATTACTCTTTAATTAGTAATACTCAAATGTCTATCAAACTTGCATCAACATATTCTATTTAGAATCTATATGGTCAATAACTGATTACCTCATACTGTGTATCCTTCATTCTAATAATTTAGTACTTGGTAGATCTCAATCTTTATCTGTTCTTCATTGCTCTGTTGCTCAATGGCTTCACTACTGATTACCTTCTTAGTAATCTACTTCATACATGTAATTTTTATTTGCTTTCATATACACCATAACCATCTTACTAATCTTCATACTCTGATCCACTTATATACAATTCTTTAAGTGGTGCTAGAAGTTTTAGAATCTTCTCATCAAGCAGTGCTAGCATCAGTTACTCTTCCAATGCATATTCCATTCTTTATTCTTATTGGTGAATCTCACCTTGTAATCATGTGCAATAATCATGTTGTAATCTCCAATGTTCTTTATACGATCTCCTCAAGATTAGTAAATTATTTTCTATTCACTATTTACGTTCAATGTACTTAGAAATTCTTCAAGTGTCAGCCTATTATTCTTGAAAACACATTTTATTTAACTTGGTAACTATCTTCTCTTCTCAGTTCAGTGCTCAGTACAACTTAGTTCTCGATGCTCGGTTCTACCATGCTCTATGCCTGTGCTTGCTTCTTCTTTACCAAAATTCCATGTCTTCTAATTTACTTTACCAAATGACATTCTCTTCTTTACCGAATTACTTTCTCTACTTTACCAAATCAATTTGACAAACATTATAAGTGCCACATAACTAATGAAAAAAAATCAACTCTTAGGAGTATCGGGCCCTTCTTTGGAAAGTGTGTTAACTATAATAGATGAATTTGTAGTTGTACTACCAATCACTTGCATTGTTTCAGATAGCTATTTGTCCTACATGATAATGGTGTGTAAAAATATTGGGGTGTTGAGAGTTCTCTTCTGGACAATGTTGACTTCCTCCTTTCTCAAGGCTACATTCCTATAACATGTCTTTTTTATTTATTTTTCATTTGCATGATGTGGGAGAGGGGTCAAAATTTGGATATGATTTATTTTTACTTATAATTTTTATTAGTTCCCACCTATATAGAGAAATAGAAATCCTATCTTACAGTTTGATTTAAAACATAAAACAATTGAACATTTTTTCCTTTTCTCATTGGCACCATAAATTTTCGCTTGTGTTTTCATAATTTTTTCTTTAACAAATTTATTGGAAAAAGATTTAACCAGTCAACAAAAAGAAGGGAAAAAATATTAAACCATAATCTATGTTTTATCATAAAAATTCCTCACATTTCTTTCTCAACAGGATAACACATTCCTGTTAGATTACGAAGAGGGGGGTGGATAAGTAATCCTTAATTCTTTATATCTTAAAACCTTTCTCTGATTCCACTCGGTGGAAACTCGGTTAGAAAAACCTCAATATTAAATGATAACAATAAATTAACTTTGTCAATCAGAAATAACATTCACAATAAACATTTAACACATAACACCTATTTTTAATGTGGAAACCCAATTTGAGAAACACCAATGGGAGAATCATCACCCATAAAATAATTCACTCTTCTAAAGTGATCTTGGTTAAAAGCTAATATAGTTAAATATTACAATGCACATTATTAAATATGACCCTATTAAGGGATTTTCCTTAGATGTGTTAGAATCTTCACCCTATTAGGAGTGGCCTAGTTAAAGGTCTTCAAACACTCTTCTAGAATGTCACATTTCTCAAGGCTTTGCAATAAGACTATTAAGTCCACTTGGTTAAGAGATTTTTCTATTACAAATGTTAATAAGTAACATTAAATAAATTGATTTGTAAATCTGCAACTACCTCTTTCTTATTGGATCCCTTGTGCACTCTTTTCCTTCACTTTGTTCCTTCACTTTCCACTGGCTTCAACACTTCAATAAACTTAGCTTGCTAACTTAGAGTTCAACCTTTTTCTTCTTCATTGCATCAGTCAGTGGCTCATCAACCCTTCAACTTTCCATGCTTCTCTTCATACAATTTCATCCTTTATATAGACTTTTTTTTGCCTCTTAATATCCTTTATCACATTTTCCTTCAATTAATTTGATCTGTCTGATCATTCTCATTATCTAATTCAATGAATTTAGAGCTTGACAAAATATTTTATTATCAATTCAGAACTTGAACTTTCTTGAAACTTGTACCTTCACTTTTTGCCACTTAGATCTATACCATAGATCATCACCTTGAATTGTCATGATCATAGATCTCTTTAACTAACTCTTCCTCATCCTTAGAATCTTCTAGATCATCATAGCTCATCATTAAATTTTTTTTTGATTAGTAAAAGCACAAAGTTGTGTCACGTTTCAGGACAACTTATCAGCATAGCTAAATTTGAGTATTTCTAACTAAAACTATTTTTTGTCAAATATATGGTCTAGCTAGATTCATTCTAGCTAAGTTAGATAAGCTCTTCACCTTTTCCAATTGGAAATATCTATTAAATGCATGTTTTATAACAATTACTAAAGAAATAAAATTATTTCAGAAAAATGATGTTTCAATAACTCTTACTCTTTTTAATGATATGTTTTTACAAATATAAAAATACCCTTTGTGATGCAGGAGCATCCTGGGTGTAAGAGCAATCTTGCATCACCCAAAAATATTTCTATTTTTTTATTTTCAATAAGGGCTATTTTGTGCAGAGCTGCTATTTATGGAAAGTTACTATTTTTGGTAATTTTCATATGTGCTCAGAATGATCTGATTTCTTTCTTGGAGGTTCATTTTGGTCATATAAGTCTGCCAGTAAAGTTTCATTGCCAGATCAAGTGTATATTGGAAGATATTGAAGATTTTCCATATTGGCAGCAGGGTACAGAAACTTTGAACTCAGTTTTGAAGGCTTTAGAGGCCCCGGATGAGGTCAAAAATTTGGGTGACAGGTGCTTGCGTGGGTCAAGCCTGTAGAGCGCTTCGTGGCATTTCTGAAATGGGGTTATAATAGCCGATCGGGTCAACTGGTGATGACTTATGGTCTTCGGAAGTTGGGCCACCCAAAATGGCAGAAAATAATTTTTTAGAAAATTTCTATTCGGGTTTCAAAGGTTATCTTGAGCCAACTATGATGTAATGAAATGTAAAATAAAATAATTCTAAATTTGGTTAGCCTTATTGGCTAAAATTCTGGAACCTTCCCAAGCGGTGGGGAATTGCCTATATAAGGAAGGCTGTATTATTGTCTTAGTTAGTTCAGAATAGTTTTGGGTAGTAGATCTGGGTAATAGTTCGAGGCTTTGTCCTACAGAATATTGTAAGGGAATGCCCATGTGGCTTTGCATATTGTAATTCTGAAAGTTTGTAATTCCACATTTGTGGAGATAATAAGAAGCCAATTTTCTGTTCTTGCATATTGTTGTTGTTTCTCTATATTTGTTATGTGTTTGTGGTATTAAGGGGATCACCCTTCATCAAGTGGTATCAGAGCAAGTTTTCTTGAGTGTGTAAACAAATCACCGACTGTGAGGCAGTTTGCACCAAGACCGTGGTTAGGGTTTCAGCGCGCATCGTGAAAATGCCTCCACGAAGAGAACGTGGCAGAAGAGCTGGTGCTGTGACACCTGAGGTTAGAGAGCTGTAAAGACAAGTGCGAGAATTGCAAGAAGAGATTCACAGAGGAATGAATCTTAATGTCAGAAATGAAAGCGAGGATGAAGCCGAAGAAGAATATCAAGAAGGACAAGTTGAAATTGTGAACCAGGAGGAAGAAAGACTTTTCCGGGTGATTTCCAAGATTGGGAAAAGACCTAAGATTGAGGTTCCTACATTTTCTAGAAATCTTAACCGAAAGGAATTGATCGACTAGATCAATGAATGTGAAGAATATTTTGAGTATGAAGATGTTGAGGATCCCGATAGGGTCAAATTTGTGAAGGCCAGACTGAAAGGTCATGCGAAGATATGGTGGCAAGAGATTCAGTTGGAGTGAAATAGACGGGGAAAGGAGAAAATCACAAGATGGGATCGGATGGTGGATAAATTGAAGCGACAGTTCATTCCTGTTGATTATAAGCTTGACCTACTGAAGAAAATGCAAAGTTTGAAGCAAGCAGGAATATCTATTCAGGAGTATACAGAGGAGTTCTATCGACTTCTCATCAGAACAGGTCATGCAGAAGCTGATAAAGAGAAAGTTGCCCAATACCTTAATGGGGTAAGGCCAAGCATTCAGGAGGAGCTGAACCTGGTTCGAATGAACAGTATTGAAGAGGCATACCAGTTTGCCCTAAAAGTAGAGGAAAAGCTAAACAAGAAGTTTGAGAGCAGACAAAATGGAAGAGGTCGCGGTGGATGATCTGGTGGAAGGTCATATGGTGGCCGAAATGAAGATCTGAAAAAGAAGGATGAGGCTAATAGCAGTCAGAATCAGTGAGGAAACAATTCCAATCGCTTCTAGGATCAAAATAATAGAGATCAGAGAGGAAGAGGAAGAGGACAAGGATCTGGAAGAGGTGGCTTCCGTGGAACATGTTTTCACTGTGGAGAAGAAGGTCATAGGGCATTTGAATGTCCTCAGCAGCAAGGGAGAACAGATAGGAGAAATGAAGGCCAGGCCAGAGTTGCACATGTAGATGAAGATGCTAGATCATCAAATTTTGAAGATACTGAAAGAGGAGAAACGTTGATTAATAGAAGAGTCTTGTTGAGTGATGAGAATGAACCTGAGCAAAGGAGGAGCCTATTTCACACCAGGTGCAAGTGTGAACGTAAATGTTGTGATGTGATTATCGATAGTGGAAGCACTGACAATTTGGTGTCAGAAGAGATGGTGACAAAGTTGAAGCTCAAAAGACAGAAACACCCACATCCATATCGGATTACCTGGGTACAGGATGACCACAATGTCATGGTCAATGAACAATGCCTAGTGAAGTTCAAGATTGGTAGATACCAAGATGAGGTACTGTGTGATATCATATCTATGGATGCATGTCATATGTTGTTGGGTAGACCATGGCAGTTTGACAGATGTGTTGTACATGATGGCCGTGCGAATACCTATTCCCTAACAAAGGATGGAGTGAGACATAAACTAAAACCATTGAAGGAGACTGAAAAAAAGGTATGTGGTAATGCAAGAATAAATTTTGTTCATGGAAGAAATTTCTTAGATGGTATGAGGCATGAGCATGTATGTTTTGCTTTAATTCCAAAAGCTGGTAAAGAGGAAGTAGAAGATGTTCCTGTAGAAGTTGCAGATGATGGAATATGGATGAAGTGACTGAGAGGGGGGGGGTGAATCAGTCAACCATAAAAAACACTTCACAATTAATTCTTTGCAGATCCCTTAATATATCTTAACAATGTTGTCTGTTTTAGCACTCGGTAAATAGATTGCAGTAACTTTGAAGATGCAGAAAGTATTAGCAATATTATCTTTAGATATTCATCAGTGCATGAAAATGATTGAGGAAGCAATTGAGAAAACAAGAGACACAAGATTTAATGTGGAAACCCAATATGGGAAAAACCACTAATGTATCTAGATACTGATTTTCACTTTTCTGAAGTGATGCCCGGTTAGAAGCCAACCCGGTAAAAGGTTACAAAACACACTGTTAGGTGTGACCTTGTTAGAGGATTTAAAACACCCTGCTAGGAGTGGCCTGGTAAGAGGTCTTGAAAACAATTTAATGGAATTGTCACCTTGTTAGAGGATTTATATTATGGCTGTTAAACCAACTCGGTTAAGAGATTTAGAATTCACTGTTACAATGATAAGAAGGTAACAATGAAAAAGTGACCTGTATAATAATGCAACTGTCTTGCTGATTACAGATCTCTATTCTGCATAAGTCTGATCCTCTCTGATCGAATAAATCTCTGCTGCTCCTCAAGGATATCTGAACATCCTTCACAGATTCGCATATATCTTTCCTTCTTTTCTTCGATAAATCTTCTGCTGTGTTATTTTTACTTTTCACATTTGACCTTTTATTTATATGATTTTGGATTAGTCAAATCGACACTATTTAGTATAACAGTCGGCTGAATTAAGTAAACTCTATTTGCAAAAATCCTTCAAGGGCCGACAGTGCTCGGTGACCATATCTTTTTATAATTTTTTGGAGACCGAGGGAACTCGGTAAACACCAACAATCCTTTACCTTTGATAACCGACTGAACTCGGTAAATACTAACTTTCCTCGATGACCGACTGAACTCGGTAAACACTAAACTTTCTTTGGCAACCGAGTGAACTCGGTAAACACTAAACTTTCTTCGGCAATCGAGTGAACTCGGTAAACACTAAACTTTCTTTCAGCAACCGAGTGAACTCGGTGAACACTGCTTTTCTTCGATAACTGAGTGAACTCGGTAAGCACTAATATCCCTGTCTGGCAGACCGACTGAGCTCGGTAGAAGCAAATTGCTACGGACTATGATGGCATTGATGGCAACACAATATGTCATAGCATAAGAAATTTGAAAGAGTTAGCTCGGTTTGGATTCAAATCTCCCTCTGTCAGCAAACTTCCTGTATCCTGAAAATTCTTCCTTCTGACTATTTTAAAATTTCTTGAAGTAATAGCAAAGACATAGCAAACACTCCCTCTTTGACAACACATGCCAAAGACAATTCACATATTACCGGTGAAAATTAATGTACCTCAAGTACTGATTCATATGCAATGATTCCTTTAATATGCTGCATCAACAGGTTGATTTTCAATCATGATCTGGTTGATGCATCACTAAAACTGTATTTAGTGAGCCTCGGATAGGGGAATGACCCCTAACTTACCTCTTAGATACACAAATGCATCCTTAGGTAATGGTTTGGTAAAAATGTCTGCAATCTGTTCTTTTGTATGAATATATTCTAATCTGATTTCCTTGTCCTGCACCAATTCTCTGACAAAGTGATATTTAATAGCAATGTGCTTGGTTTTGGAATGCATCACTGGATTTTTAGAAATGTTTATTGCACTGGTATTGTCACAAAATATAACAACTGGTTCTTTGATTTCAACCTTCATACCTTCTAATAGCTGTTTAAACCAAACAATATTTGAACAGTTTACTGCAGCAGCAACATATTCTGCTTCGGCTGTGGATTGAGATGTACAATTCTACTTTTTACTAGTCCAGGATACCAGTCTTTTTCCAAGAAAAAATGCTCCACCACTTGTGCTTTTTCTGTCATCAATGTTTCCTGCCAAATCAGCATCAGTAAACACTTTCAAGTCTAGATTGCCTCCAAATTTATACCACAAACCATACTCTTCAGTTCCTCTTAAGTATCTTAAGATTCTTTTGATTGCCATCATGTGATTTTCCTTAGGTTTTGCTGAGAATCTAGCTACTATATCGACTGCTAAGGCAATATTAGGTCTTGTACGTACCACATACTGCAATTTTCCAATCATAGATCGGTATAGGGTCTGATCAACTTCTTTTGAATCATCATTTTTGGTAAGTTTCAGTCCAGTACACATGGGTGTACCAACTGGTTTTGAATCTTCCATTCCAAACTTCTTAAGTATCTCCTTAATATATTTGGATTGAGTAATGTATATACCATTCTTGCTTTGCTGAATTTGAAGACCAACAAAGAATTTTATTAAACCAAACATAGACATTTCAAATTCTCTGTTCATTTGTTCTGAAAATTCTTTGCACTGATCCTCATTCCCTATAAATATAGTATCATCCACAAATATTTCTGCCAATACAATTTTGTCATCCAGTCCTTCTTTAATATACAGATTGCTGTTATCATTAGCTCTTTTGAAATTAATCTGGATCAAATAGTTATGGAGTCTTTCATACCATGCTCTAGGAGCTTGTTTTAAACCATACAATGCTTTGTGTAACCTGCAGACCATGTCCCTTTTGTCTGGATCAACAAAACCTTCAGGTTGTTCAATGTAGACTTCTTCATCAAGAATTCCATTGAGAAATGTAGATTTTATATCCATGTGATATACCTTAAATCCTTTGTGTGCTGCATAAGCAAGTAGAGTTCTTACACCTTCTAATCTTGCAATAGGAGCAAAAGTTTCTCCATAATCTATACCTTCTTCTTGAGAATAACCTTTACATACCAGTCTAGCTTTATTTCTAGATACTTGACCATCTTCATTCAGTTTATTTCTGAATACCCATTTTGTTCCAATTACATTCTTATCTTTAGGTCTAGGTACAAGAGTCCAAGTTTTGTTCTTTTGTATTTGTTCTAATTCTTCATTCATTGCTTCAATCCAACTTTCATTCTCTAATGCATCTTTGATATTTCTAGGTTCAAAATCAGTAAGTAGACATGTACCTTTTAGCTTGCTTCTTGTCATAGTACCATCTGATTTGTTTCCAATGATTTGATCTGGTGTATGATGTCTTCTGACATATTTGGCTAGTATAGGTTCCTTGCCTTTTGCATGATTCATGCTGTTGTCTTCTAGGATCTCTTCTTCAGGTTGCTCGGGCTCGGTAGATATTTTCTCGGTAGCTTCAGGCTGAGACTCGGTCTGAATTTCTTCCTGTGACTCAGTTTGAACTTCTTCCTGTGACTCGGTTTGAACTTCTTCTTGTGACTCGGTAACTGTGCTCGGCTCGGTAGATATAGCTTCCTTATTGATAGTTGTGTCTGTCAATGTTTCAGGTTCAATGTAAACAAATCTTCTGTAGTTTTCAGGTTCCCTTTTGCTTTCTTCCTCAGTCTTTTCTGCAAACTCATCAAATTTCACATGTATACTTTCTATGACTTTGTGAGTAGATAAGTTCAGACATTTGTATGCCTTGCTTTTGCTAGAATATCCTAGGAATATTCCTTCATCACTTTTCACATCAAATTTATTTCTTCTGGATTCTTTTAAGATATAACACTTGCTGCCAAATATTTTCATGTAACTTACATTAGGTTTATAGCCATACCATAATTCATAAGGAGTTTTGAATGTGTCTTTCTTCAGTTGTACTCAGTTCAAGGTATGAACTGCAGTGCTGATAGCTTCCTTCCAGTACTTTATAGCGATGTTCTTTTCTATCATTAGAGTCCTTGCACAATCCATAATAGATCTGTTTCTTCTTTCTGCTATTCCATTCTGCTCAGGAGTTCTAGGAGCTGATACCTGCCTTTTGATTCCTCTTTCAATGCAGAAGTTGTTAAAATCATGGGAGATGAATTCACCACCTCTGTCTGATCTTAAGCATTTCAATCTTTTCCCTGTTTCTTTTTCTACTCTTGCTAAGTACCATTTGAACTTTTCAAATGCATCTGATTTTTCTCTTAAATACATAACAGTCATCATTCTAGAATAATCATCAACGAAAAGAATAAAGAATTTATCTCCAGTATAGCTTTGTATTCCAATAGGTCCACATAAATCAGTATGCACAATTTCCAAAAAAATTTTAGACTGATAGTTCTTACTCTTGAAACTAGTTTTACTCATTTTGCCAATCTGACAATTCTTACATAGACCAGTGTCAGGTTTCTTCAAAGTAGGAATGCCTCTAACCTTCTTGAATTTGCTTATTTTTATCATGTTATCAAAATTCACATGACATAACCTTTTGTGCCATAGCCAACTTTCTTCTATTTGAGAAATAAAGCATGAATATTCATTGAGATCAAGATAAAATAGGTTACCTTTTGTTTGTTTGCCTGATCCAATGAGTTTTCCTTTTTCATCCAGCAGTCTTGCTTGACCATTCATGAATTCAACCTTGAAACCAGTGTTGATTAGCTGTGCTACACTTAGAAGATTATGTTTTAGTCCTTCAACCCAGTAAGCATTATCACATATGAGTTCTTTGGTTAATGAGATTCTTCCTTTTCCTTTTATACAACAAGGTTCATTGTTTCCAAATCTTACATTGCCATTGTCACAGTTTTCTAGATATTCAAATTTTGTCTTGTCACCAGTCATGTGGTGTGAACATCCGCTGTCTATTATCCATATATCATCTTTTCTTATATGAGAAATAAGTGCCATCTTATCTTCATCATCATCAGATTCATCTTTTATAGCAATAAAGACAATTTCTTCTTCACTATCATCAGAATCTTTAGCCATAAAACACGATTTCTTACCTTTATCCTTGTATGATTTGAAATTCTTTTTGCCATAGTACTTGTGACTTCTCTTTTCTTCCTTGGCTTGCTTGTTTGGGCACCTAGCTGCAATATGTCCAATTTCTTCACATGAAAAATAGATTAAAGGAGTTTTACCTTTATACTTACCTTTCCCTCTAGAGTACTTCTTTGCAAGTAATGCTTCTACAATTTCAAGATCACTATCAGAACTTTCTTCTGATTCTTCTTCACTGTCTGTCTGAACTTTTTTAATTTTCTTGTTCTTCTTTAGTGAAACCTTGGCCTCAAATGCTGATTCAATATTTTTGGAACTAGGAACATAGTTGTCATAGTTGTCTAATTTAAAAGCTGTCAATCTTCCAACTAGAGCATCCAAGGTTATACTGTGGTTTGCTTCACGTCTTCTTTCTTGAATAGCAGATACTCTTATTGCATAGATAGGGAGTAGTGTTCTGAGTACCTTACTTATAACAGTCTCATCTGAGATTGTTCCTCCAGAAGCTCTAATTGCACTTACACTTGCTTTGATTCTTTCAACATATTTTGCAATGTTTTCATCTTCCTTCATATTCATCTTGTCAAACTGTCCTCTTAGGCTTTTCGCTTTGGCTCTCTTCACATTTGCATCACCACCATATATTTTCTTCAGTGCTACCCACATTTCATATGCCGTAGTGCAGTCTTTAATATCATCAAATTCTTCATAGCTGAGAGCAGATGCAATGTCTATCATCATGGTGTTGTGAGTCTTTTTATCTGCAATGTCTTCAACAGTTAATGCGCCATTAGGAATTGTATACTCTTCATCAATGTATTTGCATCCTGAATCACCAATGGAAGCCAGATGAAGTCGCATGAGACCTTGCCATGCTGAAAAGTTATCTCTGTTAAGCTTTGGAATTTCCCTCTTGTAAGACATCCTGATCTTTAGCTTAGGTCTTTGAAACCCTTCCTGCAAGCACCAAAAGCTCTGATACCAATTGATGGAATATGGATGAAGTGACTGAGAGGGGGGGGTGAATCAGTCAACCATAAAAAACACTTCACAATTAATTATTTGCAGATCCCTTAATATATCTTAACAATGTTGTCTATTTTAGCACTCGGTAAATAGATTGCAGTAACTTTGAAGATGCAGAAAGTATTAGCAATATTATCTTTAGATATTCATCAGTGCATGAAAATGATTGAGGAAGCAATTGAGAACACAAGAGACACAAGATTTAACATGGAAACCCAATATGGGAAAAACCACCAATGTATCTAGATACTGATTTTCACTTTTCTGAAGTGATGCCCGGTTAGAAGCCAACCCGGTAAAAGGTTACAAAACACACTGTTAGGTGTGACCTTGTTAGAGGATTTAAAACACCCTGCTAGGAGTGGCCTGGTAAGAGGTCTTGAAAACAATTCAATGGAATTGTCACCTTGTTAGAGGATTTATATTATGGCTGTTAAACCAACTCGGTTAAGAGATTTAGAATTCACTGTTACAATGATAAGAAGGTAACAATGAAAAAGTGACCTGTATAATAATGCAACTGTCTTGCTGATTACAGATCTCTGTTCTACATAAGTCTGATCCTCTCTGATTGAATAAATCTCTACTGCTCCTCAAGGATATCTGAACATCCTTCACAGATTCACATATATCTTTCCTTCTTTTCTTCGATAAATCTTCTGCTGTGTTATTTTTACTTTTCACATTTGACCCATTATTTATATGATTTTGGATTAGTCAAATCGACACTATTTAGTATAACAGTCGGCTGAATTAAGTAAACTCTATTTGCAAAAATCCTTCAAGGGCCGACAGTGCTCGGTGACCATATCTTTTTATAATTTTTCAGAGACCGAGGGAACTTGGTAAACACCAACAATCCTTTACCTTTGATAACCGACTGAACTCAGTAAATACTAACTTTCCTCGATGACCGACTGAACTCGGTAAACACTAAACTTTCTTCGGCAACCGAGTGAACTCGGTAAACACTAAACTTTCTTCGGCAACCGAGTGAACTCGGTAAACACTAAACTTTCTTTCAGCAACTGAGTGAACTCGGTGAACACTGCTTTTCTTCGATAACCGAGTGAACTCGGTAAGCACTAATATCCCTGTCTGGCAGACCGACTGAGCTCGGTAGAAGTAGATTGTTGCGGACTATGACATAGTGTGACATCAAAGACAATACATAATTGAGTAGCAATTTCCTTCAGACAATTGTTTCCAACAGCAGATTTGTTGAATGAGTTTCAGGATATTGTATCTAATAACGTGCCTGATGGATTACCACTAGTTAGGAAGATCAGTCATCAGATGGACTTGATCCCAGGAGCAAGTTTTCCGAATAAGGTAGCACACAGAATGACACCTGCAGAAAGTGAGGAGTTGAACAGACAAGTACATGAACTGTTACAGAAGGGGTTGATTTGAGAGAGTCTGAGTCCCTGTGCTGTACCAGTGGTATTAGCACCAAAGAAGAATGGAGAGTGGAGGATGTGTATAGATTCTAGGGTAATAAACAAGATCACAATCAAGTACAGGTTTCCATTGCCACGAATGGATGATATTATGGACTGTTTGAGTGGAGCTGTGTATTTTTCAAAGATAGATCTAAAAAGTGGATATCATCAGATTCAGATTAGAGAAGGAGATGAATGGAAGACTGCCTTCAAGATAAAGGAAGGACTGTATGAGTGGTTAGTCATGCCTTTTGGGCTAACCAATGCACCGAGCACTTTCATGCGGTTCATGAATGAGGTTCTGAAAGAATTTCTGGGTAAGTTTGTCACTATTTACCTAGATGATATTATGATCTTTAGTAAGACATTGGAGGAGCATATGATGCATATTCGTATGGTATTTGAGAAGCTGAGAGAAGAGAAATTGTTGATTAATTTGAAGAAGTGCAGTTTTGTGAAGAAAGAGTTAGTGTATTTGGGATTTGTAGTTTCAGCAGAAGGTCTAAAAATGGACCCAGAGAAGGTACAGGCTATCTTTGAATGGCCTACTCCAAGGAGTGCTATTGAGGTAAGATATTTTCATGGTTTGGCTAGCTTTTACAGAAAGTTTATCAAAAATTTTAGCAGTATTTGTGGTCCCTTGACTGAAACAATGAGAGGGGATAGAAAAGAGTTTAAGTGGACTAATGGGGCAGAAAAGAGTTTTCAATTGTTGCAACAAAAAGTTACAGAACAACTCGTTTTAGCACTTCCAGATTTTAATAAGGTGTTTCAAGTAGATTGTGATGCTAGTGGTACTGCAATAGGAGCTGTTATGAGCCAAGAAGGTAAACCTGTTGCTTATTTCAGTGAGAAGTTAAATGATGCCAAGAGGAAATATTCTGTTTATGATCAGGAATTTTATGCTATAGTTCAGGCATTAAAGAAGTGGAGACATTATCTGCTTCCTAAGGAGTTTATTTTGTATACTGATCATCAAGCTTTGCAATATTTGAATAGTCAAGGAAAGTTGAATTAGAGACATTTGAAATGGGTTGAGTTTTTGTAGAGTTATACATTTGTTTTGAAACACAGGAGTGGAAAGTCTAATAGGGTTGCAGATGCTCTTAGCAGAAGGCAACTATTGCTGACAGAAATGTAGATTGAAGTGGTTGGATTCAAGGAACTCAAGAATTTGTATCCAGAGGATCCTGATTTTGGTGAAGCTTGGAAAGCTTGTACAGAACCTGTTACTCTAAACAGGATGAAATGGTTGGATTTCATCATCCAGGATGATATGCTATTCAGAGGGAGTCAGTTGTGCATTCCATGAAGTTCTATGAGGGAGAATCTCATCAAGGAGAAGCATAGCGGAGGATTGGCTGGACATTTTGGTCGTGATAAAACTTTTGGTTTGGTTAGTGAGAATTATTATTGGCCACAGTTGCAGCAAGATGTGAAGAAGTTTGTACAGAGTTGCAGAGTATGTCAGATGGCGAAAGGAGTGAAGCATGGACTTTGTTCTTGGTTTACCGAGGACTCAGTGGGGACATGATTCAATTTTTGTAGTGGTTGACAAATTTTCAAAGATGGCACATTTCATTCCCTGCAAGAAGACTAATGATGTTGTTCATGTAGCAAAATTGTTTTTCAGAGAAGTAGTGAGACTTTATGGTTTGCCAAAGACCATAGTTTCAGATCGGGACACTAAGTTTGTTGGATATTTCTGGCATACATTGTGGAAGAAGTTGAAGATAGATTTGAAGTTCAGTTCATCACATCATCCACAGACTGATGGACAGACAGAGGTGGTGAATAGGAGTTTGGGAAATTTGCTGAGATGTTTGGTTGGAGATAAGCCAACAGGATGGGATATGATTTTACCACAGGCGGAATTTGCATACAATAATTCTGTCAACAGGAGCACTGGTAAATCACCATTCTAGATTGTATATGGAAGTAGTCCAAGAAATGCATCTGAATTGAGGAAGATAGATAAAGGAGAAATAAGTAGTGCTGAAGCTGAGGATGAACGCACAGTATAAGGCTAAAGCAGATGAGAAAAGGAGGTATAAAGAATTTAAGGTTGGTGATGAAGTCATGGTTCATTTGCGGAAGGAGCGGTTTCCAGTTGGTACATATAACAAGCTGAAAATGAAGAAGTTTGGACCATGTAGGATACTGAAGAAACATGATTCAAGAAATGCATATGAGGTAGAATTGCCTACTGAGCTAGATATTTCACCAGTGTTTAACATTTCAGACTTGACAGAGTATCATGAAGGAGGTGTTGAAGATGAGATCACAGCAGCATAGTGGAGTATTCCAGCAACTAGTTCAGACACTAAGGAGATTGAAGATATACTAGACAGTTATGTTGGTAGAAGCACAAGGAACAGGATATATGAAGAATATCTGGTCAAGTGGAAAGGATGACCTGTTGAAGATTCATCATGGTTGACAAAGGAGGAGGTTAGCCGTCTTGGTTTACCTCTGCACACCTGAGTCGTGACAGGGTCACTTCTCAAATTACCCCAGGTGTCTGATGCAGGAGCATCCTGGGTGTAAGAGCAATCTTGCATCATCCAAAAATATTTTTATTTTTTTATTTTCAATAAGGGCTATTTTGTGCAGAGCTGCTATTTATGGAAAGTTACTATTTTTGGTAATTTTTATATGTGCTCAAAATGATCTGATTTCTTTCTTGGAGGGTTATTTTGGTCATATAAGTCTGCCAGTAAAGTTTCATTGCCAGATCAAGTGTATATTGGAAGATATTGAAGATTTTCGGTATTGGCAGCAGGGTACAGAAACTTTGAACTCAGTTTTGAAGGCTTTAGAGGCCCCGAATGAGGTTGAAAATTTGGGTGACAGACACTTGCGCGAGTCAAGCCTGTAGAGCGCTTCGTGGCATTTCTGAAATGGGGTTATAATAGCCGATTGGGTCAACTGGTGATGACTTATGGTCTTCGGAAGTTGGGCCACCTGAAATGGTGGAAAATAATTTTCTAGAAAATTTTTGTTTGGGTTTCAAAGGTTATCTTGAGCCGACTATGATGTAATGAAATGTAAAATAAAATAATTCTAAGTTTGGTTGGCCTTATTGGCTAAAATTCTGGAACCTTCCCAGACGGTGGGGAATTGCCTATATAAGGAAGGCTGTATTATTATCTTAGTTAGTTCAGAATAGTTCTGGGTAGTAGATCTGGGTAATAGTTCGAGACTTTATCCTACAGAATATTGTAAGGGAATGCCCATGTGGCTTTGCATATTATAATTCTGAAAGTTTGTAATTCCACATTTGTGGAGATAATAAGAAGCCAATTTTCTGTTCTTGCATATTGTTGTTGTTCCTCTATATCTGTTATGTGTTTGTGGTATTAAGGGGATCACCCTTCATCACTTTGTTAGAGCACAGAGTTAAGATTATCATCATATAATTTTTATAGTATTTTAATTAGATCTAATATATTATAATTTCAAAATACTGCAAGTAGGTATTTTAACATTCGAGAACAAGATGCTTCAAAAATAGAAAAAAATAGTAAAGCTTGTCAAAAAAATTGAAAATTTATTTTTAACACTAGAGGAGAGAGTTATCTTCAAGAGTGTGTAATTTATTTTCTTAATGGTGTAGATTTGATAGGGGAAATTTGACGCGAGATGAAAACTATCAATTTCAGGTATGTTCAACTTTGAGTAGTTATAACAGAGAAAATATACATTGAAAACTAATTTTTCTTCTTTTCTGCACTACCTATACATTTTATCTATGACATATTTTGAAATCAAAGTACTTAAAGATTATTTGCATATACTTTTTTGGTGCGAACAAGACCCTTGTTTTTCAGCATTTTTCAGCAAGTAAAAAATAGACTTAAAAAATTTAAAAACTATGTGAACTCTTGTTCAAAAAAAATTAAAATAATTATAGCCATAAACTTCATCCACTTTTACACATTTCATTAGTTTACATCATCTCTAAATTTTAAACATAAATGCCATTTTTATGTCTTTAAAGTTAAAATTTTTGTGTGTTGTTGACCTTTTCCTTTATAAAAGTGTGACACAGCTTTGTACTTTTACCACTCAATGATTAATTCTTTTTCTTCAACTAAAATTCTATTTACTTCACTCGATAACTGGAATCTTCTACTTGGTGCCTTCACTTCCTTTCACTTTATCGAAATTTATTTTCTTTTTACCGAATGACTTTTTCCTACTTGATAACCAAACTATTTTGTTTACTGACTTGACTAATCTTCTTTATTGATTTGATTTAATCAAATGTTTAGTAGAAAAAAAGTATATCAACATAAATTTAACATTGTTTGATCTATATTAGCTGCCCAATTAAGTTCTTCATCTTAGAATATTTTACTTCCTCTTCTTCCTTAACTCACTCAACTTATATCATAATCTGAATGATATGGAAACTTGATATAAACAAGAAATCAATTTCTTGACATCAATGAAAATATAATAACTTATCTAATCCATCGACAATCTTGTATACCTCTAATCACTATCAGTCTTCATCATCATCACCATCAATTATAGTAACAATCCCCTTCTTTGGCATTGATGGAAACACTCACTGTTAATTGATGATGGAAACACTTACTAACTTTTTTTTGTCCTTTACTCCCTCTGATATTTATCTTCTTCTTTCTTCTTTTAATGTTATCCCTCTGTAATAAATTTCATATTCTCCCTCTTTCACTTGGAGTCATCAATAGAACATTCTCCCTCTTTGACAACAATGCCAAAGATACATACTCCTAAAAACTTTGTTTAGGTAATGAAGCATACGTCACATGTACTAATTTCTTATTATGTATAGATAAAAATCCTTCAAAAATTTAAGCATCACCCAAAGAGTGAACAATAGCATTAAATCACAAAATAAATATTCTAATGAAATCTTGAATTGATGCAACATGAATATTGCCTTAGTGAATATTGGATATGAAAAAAACCCCTCATTTACCTCCAGGATACTCAAAAGAATCCTTCAGTAGTGGCTTGGTAAATATATTTTCTATTTGCTCCTTTGAATTTACATACTCCAATGTCAAATGCTTGCCTTGAACTTGTTCTTTCTAGTAATGATACTTGATAGAAATGTTTTTTTTCTTTGAGTCCATCTCTGTATTCTTTGATATATTGATAGCACTTGTATTATCACATAAAATAGTAACTAGATTAGCAATCTCCTCTTCCAAACCTTCAAGTATCTATTTTATCCACACAATGTTTGAAAATGTCATACCACAACAACATACTCAGCCTCAATAGTAGATTGTGAAATAAAACTTTATTTCTTACTCATCTATGCCACTAATAGTTCACCTAAAAAGAAACCTTTGCCACTTGTACTTTTCCTATCATCAATGTTTCTAGCCCAATCAATATCAATGTACACCTTTAGATCAAAATATCCTCCTTTATTATATAGTAGACTGAAACCTTTAGTCCCTTTCAGATATCTAAATATTATTTTGACTGCAAACATGTGTGTTTCCTTTGGATTGGTAGAAAATCTTGCAAGAATACCTGCAACATGAGAAATATCAAGTCTAGTGTGCACAACATACTGTAGTTTATGTTGGAAACTGCAATTGAAACAATTGTTGTATTTTCATTGATGTCAAACCTTAATTGGTAAGACTATTGCTACTTAGGAAAGTACTATATCTATTTGAGTGTTGCTAAGGGGATAGGCAAGGTTGGTAACAATAACACTTAGGGAAAGGTTGAGTTATCTTGATATTACAAAGTGTACTTGATTATGTTGTACAATGATGAGACAATGTATTGTTTATCTTAGTAAAACTAAAGACTAAACTGGTAGGCTTGATTGAGCAAAGCATGGAGAAATCATGTTTAAGACGAATAATGTTAGTGTCAATCGAGTTAGTGTATGTTGAGAAAAATTCTAGTGTCAACCGAACAATAGTTAATTGCCAAGGAAGACAGTATAAGCCGATGAAACATTTCTAGTAATGACGGAGCTTTCTACATGAAGACCGAGTAGTTGATCACAGTATTGATCGAGCATCAACATTTTTATATTTGAAAAGAATTTAGTTTTGGAGCCGACATTGTTGCATTCTTGGATTATGTAAAATGTGTTGACTTTATTTATTGATTGTTTGAAAGCATTAAATTCACTATAAAACATTTTATTGTAAATCTTTAAGAGATTTGAGATGATTCTAGAAATGAAGCCAGAGAACATGAAGTAGGTAGATTCAATGAATCTGACCTAACCCTAAGATCTACGAATGAGATTGAGCAGCATAAGATGAGTTAAGCTAATTGAGAAAAGTATTAAGGGAACCTGAGCATTGGATATGCTTGTGCATGGGTGAAGAAGAAAATGCTGGAAGTTCAATAAATTTTTATTGACTATATAAGCAAAAGGATGAAAGAGAATTGTGGTGGTTTCTTGAAGAAAAGTTTCAAGAAGATTAGAGATGGAGATGGAAAAGTTTCAAACTCAGTAAACCAACATTAGCATACGGAATGAGATCTGATATTTGCAAAGTAAGTTGTATGTTTTTCAGATAAATATTGCTACTACTTTCTAACCATTGTAACAGTCAAAAATCCTTTTAATAGAGGTTGACCTAACAGTCATATGTTAAATCCTTTGAACAAGGTTGCATTCTAATGGAGTGTACATAAGTCCTATAGCAAGACTCACTTTTAACAAGGTGATTGAAATCTTTTAATTAGGTCACACCTAACAGTGTGTATTGTAACCTTTGACAGGGTTGGATTTTAACTAAGCTCACTTTAGAAGAGTGAAAATAATAGTAGCATGTTACAAAGTGGTTTTTCCCACAATGGGTTTCCACTATAAATCCTGGTGTTAATACTTGTGTGAATGTTTTGGTTTAAACATTTCTATTTTTTACAAGTTAAGTTACAGCTGGGTAGTGGACTACATTGTTATATGTTTCTATTATTGAATCAATGATGACCGAGTTTGTTTTGGTTATTGGATCTGAATTAAGGAAAAGTTTTTAAGTTTGTTTAATACATCAGGACCTGAGAACAACTGATTCACCCCCCCTCTCTGTTGTTCTAAATCATATTAACAATTGGTCTCAGAGCTTTGTTGCTTATTATTAGTGTTTATAGAAATCAAGTTTAAAGAGGCTTGAAGAAAATGATCAAGATGTATAAGAAGGATGTACTGAAGCTGAATAAGGAAAACTTCCCTACATGTCAAAGCTTGATGAAGCTGCATCTGGCCAGTATTGTTGACTTTGCAAAGTACTACATTGAGAATGGCTATGTCTCACCTGTCACACCTTTGATTGCCAAAGAAATGAGTGCTAAGTAAGAACATAATCAAGAAATGCTAGAAATTGCATCTGCCCTAAACTATCTAGAATTTGAGGACATTAAGGATTGCACAACTACTAAGGAGATGTGGGACACTTTTGCAAGGATATATGGTTGTGACTTAAATGTATTGAAAGCAAAGGATGAGAGTCTTTAATGCAGAAGCATCCTGGGTGTCAGAGCAATCTTGCATCACCCAAAAAAATATTTCTATTTTTATATTCAATAAGGGCTATTTTGTGCAGAGCTACTATTTATGGAAAGTTACTATTTTTGGTAATTTTTGTATGTGTTCAGAATAATCTGATTTCTTTCTTGGAGGTTCATTTTGGTCATATAAGTCTGCCAGCAAAGTTTCATGGCTAAATCAGGTGTAGTTTTGAAGATATTGAAGATTTTCGGTATTGGCAGCAGGGTACAGAAACTTCAAACTCAGTTTTGAAGGCTTTAGAGACCTCGGATGAGGTCAAAAATTTAGGTGACGAGTGCTTGCGCTGGTCAAGCCTGTAGAGCACTTCGTGGCATTTCTGAAATGGGGTTATAATAGTCAATCGGGTCAACTGGTGATGACTTATGGTCTTCGGAAGTCGGGTCACCTGAAATGGCAGAAAATAATTTTCCTTCAAAATTTCTGTTCGGGTTTCAAAAGTTATTTTGAGCTGACTTTGATGTAATAAATTGAAAAATAAAATAATTCTAAGTTTGGTCAGCCCTTAGGGCTAAATTTCTGGAACCTTCTCGGGCGGTGGAAATTGCCTATATAAGGAAGGCTGTATTATTGTCTTAGGCAGTTCAGAATAGTTCTGGGTAGTAGATCTAGGTATTGATTCGAGGCTTTGTCCTACAGAATATTGTAAGGGAATGCCCATGTGTCTTTGCATATTGTAATTCTAAAAGTTTGTAATTCCACATTTGTGGAGATAATAAAAAGCCAATTTTCTATTCTTGCATATTATTGTTGTTGTTTCTCTATTTCTGTTATGTGTTTGTGGTATTAAGGGGAGCACCCTTCATCAAGTGGTATTAGAGAAAGAGTTCTTGAGTGTGTAAACAGATCACCGACTGTGAGGTAGTTTGCACCAGGACCATGGTTAGGGTTTCAGCGCACGTCACAAAAATGCCTCCATGAAGAGAACGTGGCGGAAGAGCTGGTGCTATGACACCTGAGGTTAGAGAGCTATAGAGACAAGTGCGAGCATTGCAAGAAGAGATTCGTAGAGGAATGAATCTTAATGTCAGAGATGAAAGTGAGGATGAAGCTAAAGAAGAATATCAAGAAGGAGAAGTCAAAATTGTAAACTAGGAGGAAGAAAGACCTTTTCGGGCCATTTCTAAGATTGGGAAAAGACCTAAAATTGAGATTCCTACATTTTCTAGAAATCTTAACCTAGAAGAATTGATCGACTGGATCAATGAATGTGAGGAATATTTTAAGTATGAAGATGTTGAGGATCTTGATAGGGTCAAATTTGTGAAGGCCGGACTGAAAGGTCATACGAAGATATGGTGGCAAGAGATTCAGTTGGAGCGAAATAGAAGGGGAAAGGAGAAAATCATGAGATGGGATCGGATGGTGAATAAATTGAAGCAACAGTTCATTCCTATTGATTATGAGCTTGACCTACTGAAGAAAAATACAAAGTTTGAAGCAAGTAGGAAGATTTGTTCAGGAGTATACAGATGAGTTCTATCGACTTCTCATTAGAACAGGCCATGCAGAAGCTGATAAAGAGAAATTTGCCCGATACCTTAATGGGTTAAGGCCAAGCATTCAAGAGGAGCTAAATCTAGTTCGAATGAACAGTATTGAAGAGGCATACCAGTTTGCCCTAAGAGTAGAGGAAAAGCTGAACAAGAAATTTGAGAGCAGACAAAACGGAAGAGGTTGCAGTGGATGATCTAGTGGACAATCATATGGTGGCTAAAATGAAGATCCGAATAAGAAGGATAAGGCCAGTAGCAGTCAGAATCAGAGAGGAAATAATTCCAATCGCTTCCAGGATCAGAATAATAGAGATCAAAGAGGAAGAGGAAGAGTTCAAGGATCTGGAAGAGGTGGCTTTCGTGGAACATGTTTTCACTGTGGAGAAGAAGGTCATAGGGCATTTGAATGTCCTCAGCGCCAAGGCAGAATAGACAGGAGAAATGAAGGGCGGGCCAGAGTTGCACATGTCGATGAAGATGCTAGATCATCAAATTCTGAAGATGCTGAAAGAGGAGAAACGCTAATTAACAGAAGAGTCTTGCTGAGTGGTGAGAATGAACCTGAACAAAGGAGGAGCCTGTTTCGCACTAGATGCAAGTGTGAAGGTAAATGCTGTGATGTGATTATCGATAGTGGAAGCACTGAAAATTTGGTGTCAGAAGAGATGGTGACAAAGTTGAAGCTCAAGAGATAGAAACACCCACATCCATATTAGATTGCCTGGGTGCAGGATGACCACAAGGTCATGGTCAGTGAATAGTGCCTGGTAAAGTTCAAGATCAACGGGTACCAAGATGAGGTACTATGTGATATCATCTCTATGGATGCATGTCATATGTTATTGGGTAGACCGTGGTAGTTTGATAGATGTGTTGTACACGATGGTCATGTGAATACCTATTCCCTGACAAAGGATGGAGTTTGACATAAGCTAAATCCATTAGAGGAGACTGAAGAAAAAGTATGTGGTAATGCAAAAATAACATTTGTTGATGGAAGGAAATTCCTAGATGGTATGAGGCATGAGCATGTGTGTTTTTCTTTAATTTCAAAAGTTGGTAAAGAAAAAGTAGAGGATGTACCTGTAGAGGTTGCAGATTTGTTGAATGAGTTTTAGGATATTGTATCTGATAATGTACCTGATGGATTACCACCGGTAAGGAAGATCAGTCATCAGATAGATTTGATTCCAGGAGCTAGTTTTCCAAACAAGGCAGCACACAGAATGACACCAGCAAAAAGTGAAGAGTTGAACAGACAAGTACATGAGTTGTTACAGAAGGGGTTGATTTGAGAGAGTCTGAGTCCCTGTGCTGTACCAGTGCTATTAGCACCAAAGAAGAATGGAGAGTGGAGGATGTGTACAGATTCTAGAGCAATAAACAAGATCACAATCAAGTATAGGTTTCCATTACCACGAATGGATGATATTATGGACTGTTTGAGTGGGGCTGTGTATTTCTCAAAGATAGATCTAAAGAGTGGATATCACCAGATTCGGATCAGAGAAGGAGATGAATGGAAGACTGTCTTCAAAATAAAGGAAGGACTATATGAGTGGTTAGTCATGCATTTTGGGCTAACCAATGCACCGAGCACTTTCATGCGGCTTATGAACGAGGTTCTGAAAGAATTTTTGGGTAAGTTTGTCATTGTTTACCTAGATGATATTTTGATTTTTAGCAAGACATTGGAGGAACATATGATGCATATTCGTATGGTGTTTGAGAAGTTGAGAGATGAAAAATTGTTGATTAATTTGAAGAAGTGCAGTTTTGTGAAGAAAGAGTTAGTGTATTTGGGATTTGTAGTTTCAACAGAAGTTCTAAAAATAGACCCAAAGAAGGTACAGGCTATCCTTGAGTGGCCTACTCCAAGGAGTGCTACTGAGGTAAGATCTTTTCATGGTCTAGCTAGTTTTTACAGAAAGTTTATCAAAAATTTTAGCAGTATTTGTGGTCCCTTGGCTGAGACAATGACGGGATAGAAAAGAGTTTAAGTGGACTAAAGGGGCAGAAAAGAGTTTTCAATTATTTAAACAAAAAGTTAGAGAACAACCTATTTTAGCACTTCCAGATTTTAATAAGGTGTTTCAAGTAGATTGTGATGCTAGTGGTACTGTAATAGGAGCTGTTATGAGCCAAGAAGGTAAACCTGTTGCGTATTTCAGTGAGAAGTTAAATGATGCCAAGACGAAGTATTCTATTTATGATCAGGAATTTTATGCTATAGTTCAGGCATTAAAGAAGTCGAGACATTATCTGCTTCCTAAGGAGTTTTTTTTGTATATTGATCATCAAGCTTTGCAATATTTGAATAGTCAAGGAAAATTGAATCAAAGGCATTTGAAATGGGTTGAGTTTTTGCAGAGTTATACATTTGTTTTGAAACACAGAAGTGGAAAGTCTAACAGGGTTGCAGATGCTCTTAGTAGAAGGCAACTATTGCTGACAAAGATGCAGATTGAGGTGGTTGGGTTCAAGGAACTCAAGAATTTGTATCCAGAGGATCCTGATTTTGGTGAAGCTTGGAAAGCTTGTACAAAACCTGTTACTCTAGACAGGATGAAATAGTTGGATTTCATCATCCAGGATGATATGCTATTCAGAGGGAGTCATTTGTGCATTCCATGAAGTTCTATGAGGGAGAATCTCATCAAGGAGAACCATAGCAGAGGATTGGCTGGACATTTTGGTCGTGATAAAACCCTTGCTTTGGTTGGTGAGAATTATTATTGGCCACAATTGCAGCAAGATGTGAAGAAGTTTGTACAAAGTTCCAGAGTATGTCAGATGGTGAAAGGAGTGAAGCAAAATACAGGGATGTATCAGCCATTACCTGTACCAAAGAAGCCTTGGGAGGATATCAGTATGAACTTTGTTCTTGGTTTACCGAGGACACAGCGGGGACATGATTCAATTTTTGTAGTAGTTGACAGATTTTCAAAGATGGCACATTTCATTCCCTGCAAGAAGACTAATGATGTTGTTCATGTAGCAGGATTTTTTTTCAAAGAAGTGGTGAGACTACATGGTTTGCCAAAGACCATAGTTTCAGATCGAGATACTAAGTTTGTTGGATATTTCTGGCAGACATTGTGGAAGAAGTTGAAGATAGATTTGAAGTTCAGTTAATCACATCATCCACAGACTGATGGACAGACAGAGGTGGTGAATAGAAGTTTGGAAAATTTGCTGAGATGTTTGGTTGGAGATAAGCCAACAAGATGGGATTTGATTTTACCACAAGTAGAATTTGCATACAATAATTCTGTCAACAGGAGCACTGGTAAATCACCATTCTAGATTGTATATGGAAGTAGTCCAAGAAATGCAACTGAATTGAGGAAGATAGATAAAGGAGAAATAAGCAGTGCTGAAGCTGAGGATTTTGCAAAACATTTGAAGAACATCCATGAGGAGGTGAGGAAGCATATTGCCAAGATGAATGCAGAGTATAAGGCTAAGGCAGATGTGAAAAGGAGGCATAAGGAATTTCAAGTTGGAGATGAAGTCATGGTTCATTTGCGGAAGGAGTGGTTTCCGGTTGGTACATATAATAAGTTGAAAATGAAGAAGTTTGGGCCATGTAAGATACTGAAGAAGCATGATTCGGGAAATGCATATGAGGTAGAATTACCTACTGAGCTAAATATTTTGCCAGTGTTTAACATTTCAGATCTGACAGAGTATCATGAAGGAGGTGTTGAAGATGAGATCACAGCAGCACAGTGGAGTATTCCAGCAACTAGTTTAGACACTAAGGAGATCGGAGATATACTGGACAGTTGTGTTGGTAGAAGCACAAGGAACATGACATATGAAGAATATCTAGTCAAATGGAAAGGATGACCTATTGAAGATTCATCATGGCTAACAAAGGAGGAGGTTAACTGTCTTGGTTTTCCTTTGCACACCTGAGTCGTGATAGGGTCACTTCTCAAATTACCCCGGGTGTCTGATGCAGGAGCATCCTGGGTGTAAGAGCAATCTTGCATCACCCAAAAAAAATATTTTTGTTTTTATATTCAATAAGGGCTATTTTGTGCAGAGCTGCTATTTATGGAAAGTTACTATTTTTGGTAATTTTAGCATGTGCTCAGAATGATCTGATTTCTTTCTTGGAGGTTCATTTTGGTCATATAAGTCTGCCAACAAAGTTTCATGGCTAGATCAGGTGTAGTTTTGAAGATATTAAAGATTTTCGGTATTGGCAGCAGGGTACAGAAACTTTGAACTCAGTTTTGAAGGCTTTAGAGGCCCCGGATGAGGTCAAAAATTTGGGTGACAAGTGCTTGCGTTGGTCAAGCTTGTAGAGCACTTCGTGGCATTTCTGAAATGGGGTTATAATAGTCAATCGGGTCAACTGGTGATGACTTATGGTCTCCGGAAGTCGGGTCACCTGAAATGGCAGAAAATAATTTTCCTTCTAAATTTCTGTTCGGGTTTCAAAAGTTATTTTGAGCCGACTTTGATGTAATAAATTAAAAAATAAAATAATTTTAAGTTTGGTCGGCCCTTAGGGCTAAATTTCTGGAACCTTCTCGGGCGGTGGAAATTGCCTATATAAGGAAGGCTGTATTATTGTCTTAGGCAGTTCAGAATAGTTCTGGGTAGTAGATCTGGGTATTGATTCAAAGCTTTGTCCTACAGAATATTGTAAGGGAATGCCCATGTGGCTTTGCATATTGTAATTCTAAAAGTTTGTAATTCCACATTTGTGGAGATAATAAAAAGCCAATTTTCTATTCTTGCATATTATTGTTGTTGTTTCTCTATTTCTGTTATGTGTTTGTGGTATTAAGGGGAGCACCCTTCATCAGTCTTAGAGGTAAGTTTGATGAAATGAGAATGCAAGAAGGTGAAAACATTGCACAATATTGTAGTAGAATAAAAGAAGCTGTGAATGCTATTAGAGAAAAAAATGGGGTTATTGATGATGAAACTATAATTGGGAAAGTACTAAGAACCCTGCATCCTATATGTGCTATTAAGATCTTAGCTATTCAGGAATCTAGATGTAACTCTGTTAATGTGCTTACTTTGGAAAGTTTGGTTGGTAAGCTGACTACTTTTGAACTCTCTAACTATGATAATTTCACTGTTGGAAGCATTACTAATGTTGAATATGCTTTCAAGTCACAACTAGTTTTGAACAAGCCAAAGAAAGAGAAAGAAAGATGCATTACTGAAACTGAAAGTGAAAGTGATAGTGACACTTTTGATGAAGAACTGGAAGATCTAGAAGCTCTTATGGCTAGAAGATTGAGAAGAGGAAAAGGAAAGTATAAAGGTAAACTCCCTATTATATGTTTTGCATGTAATAAAGTTGGTCATATAGCTGCTAGATGTCCGACAAGAAGGATAAAGATGATGAAAGAAAAAGCAAACACAAAGATAGAAGAGATGATAGAAGCTACTGAAGGAAAAAGGACTACAAAGGAAAAGGTAAGAAATCTTGTTACATTGTTGAAGAAGAAACTGACACTGATAGTGATTATTTTGAAATTGAGGTAGTCTATGTTGCAATGAAAGATGAATCTGATGAGGATGAGAAAATTGCATTAATATCCTATGTGAACAAGAATAATATATGGATTATTGACAGTGGTTGTTCACATCACATGACTGGTGACAAAAATAAGTTTGAGACCTTACATCATTACAAAGGTAAAAGTGTAAAATTTGGTAATGATGCACCATGTCCTATTAGAGGAAAAGGTTTGATTAGACTAACTGATAAGATATGTTGTGAAAATGCATATTGGGTTGAAGGTCTTAATTATAATTTGTTAAGTGTTGTTCAGCTCAACAAAACTAGTTACCGAGTGGAATTTCATCACAAGCAAGCTAAAATATTTGATGCTACTAGAGCAATAATTGGAAGTGGAGATCAGGCTAGAGGTAATTTGTTCTATCTTGACCTATCTAAAGAAACATGTTTAATTACACAACTTGATGATATTTGGTTATGGCATAAAAGGCTATGTCATATTAACTTTGACAATCTAGTAGAGATAAGTAGGAAGAAAAAGGTAAGAGGTCTACCTAGATTGAAGAAACCTAAGAATGTGATGTGCAAGAAATGTCAGTTAGGAAAGATGAAAAAGTCAAGTTTTAAGAGAAAATCCTTTAGTTTTGAAAACATTTTTGATTTCGTTTATACTGACATTTGTGGACCTATGGGTGTACAAAGTTACTGTGGTGCTAGATACTTTATCTTATTTGTTGATGATCATACTAGGATGATGCATGTAATGTTTCTAAAAGAAAAATTTGAAGCTTTTCAATCCTTTAAGTGGTATTTGGCTAAGGTTGAGAAGGAGATAGGTAGGAACCTAAAATGTCTTAGATCTTACCGAGGTGGAGAATTTACATCAAATGAATTCAATCTATTTTACAATGATAGAGGAATTAAAAGACATATGTCTACACCTAGAACACTTCCACAGAATGGTATAGCAGAAAGAAGAAATAGATCTATCTTGGATTGTGCAAGGACATTTTTGATTGAAAAGAATGTGGCACAAAAATACTAGAAATAAGCTATAAGCACTGCTGTCTACACTCTTAACCAGGTATAGATCAAGAAAGTTACAAATCTGTCACCCTATGAATTATGGCATGGGCATGCACCGAGTGTCAAATACTTTAGAATCTTTGGATGTAAGTGCTATAAATTAAAAGACACTAGGAATGGAAAGTTTGATGCTAAGAGTGATGAAGGAATATTCCTAGGATATTCCATAAAAATTAAAGCTTATAAGTGTTTGAACTCTAACACTAACAAGATTGTGGAAAGTGTGAATGTCAAAATTGATGAGTATGTAGAAAGAAATGAAGATGACAACAAAAGAGAACCAAAAGATTATAGATCTTTTGTGTACATTAAGGAAGAAGAAGAGGCAAGTAACATACTTGTACCTAATGTTGAATCTCAGATAAGAAATGTCAAGTGATATACAAATGCTACCAAGCATCAAGAAAACAACACCGAAAGAGAAAAAGAACATGTCGAGCTACAGGAAAATGCTGCTAAATATCAGGAAGAGGTTGTCGAGCATTCAGAAGCTGAATATGACAATCTTGTTGGGGAACCTGATGAAATAGAGGAGAGAAGAGATGAACCTATTTTGGAAAAATATGTAAGAAGACATCATAAGCCTAAATGGATAATTGGAGACAAAAATACTGTAATACAAACTGGAAATAAGACTAAGGATCTAACATGCCTACTTTGTGAATTTGAACCCAAGTCAACTAGTAAGGCATTGGAGAATGGAGATTGGATACAAGCAATGAGTGAAGACATTGACCAGATTGAGAAGACTGATACTTGGAATCTTGTGCCGAGACCTAAAAACAAAAATGTTATACGAACAAAGTGGGTGTTTTGGAATAAGATGAATGAAAATGGTGAAATAACTAGGAACAAAGCTAGGCTGGTATACAAAGGCTATGCATAAGAGGAAGGAATAGATTATGGGGAGACATTTTCCACTTTAGCTACATTGGATGGAGTAAGAAATTTTCTTGCATATGCTGCTTATAAAGATTTCAAGGTATATCAAATGGATGTCAAGTCTGCATTTTTAAATGGTATACTAGAAGAAGAAGTTTACATAGAACAACCAGAAGGTTTTATTGATCCAAACAGAAGACACATGGTGTGCAAATTGAACAAAGCACTATATGGATTGAAACAAGCTCCTAGAGCATGGTATGAGAGGTTACACAACTACTTGATACAGATTGAATTTTCAAGAACAAATGACACAAGCAATTTGTACATGAAGGATGAAGAAGGTAAAGGTATCCTATTGGAAAGAAAATTTGTGGATGACATTATTTTTGGTGGACAAGATGCATTGTGTAAAATATTTTCAAATAAAATGCAAACTGAATTTGAAATGAGCATGTTTGGTGAGATCAAATTCTTTGTTGGTTTACAAGTATATCAGAGGAAGAATGGAATTTTCATTACACAATCTAAGTATGTTAATGAAATACAAACTTTGTTCAGATCCATGATTGGAGAATTGCAGTATGTTGTACATAGTAGACCAGATATTACACTAGTTGTTGGGATTGTGGCAAGATTCTCTGCCAATCCTAAGGAAACACACATGATGGTTGTAAAAAGAATAATGAGATACTTGACAGGAACTGCTAACTATGGTCTATATTATAAGAAGGATGAGAAATTTGAACTCAGAGTTTATACAGATACTAATTGGGAAGGAAATATAGATGAAAGAAAGAATACTAGTGGTGGAGCTTTATTTCTTGGACAGAGATTAGTCTCCTAGACCATCAAGAAACAAAATTGCATTTTCCAATCTATTGTTGAGGCCAAGTATGTTGCTGTTGCAATAAACTGTTCAAATTTGGTATGAATAAAACAATTGTTGATAGGCATGAAAGAAGAAATCACTAAACCTATTGTTATTTTCTATGACAACACAAGTGCTATCAATATTTCTAAGAATCTAGTGATGCACACTAAGACCAAGCACATTGCCATCAAGTATCATTACTTGAGAGAATTAGTACAAGATAAAGAAGTCCCAATGGAATATGTGAATACAAAAGAACAACTAGCAAACATATTCACTAAAGCTTTACCCAGAGAAGCTCATGAGTATTTGAGAAGTCAATTAGGTGTCCTTCCTCTAACTAAGGCTACCTAGTCAAGCTAGGAGCACTGCATCAAATATGCTACAACATAATATTTGACAAATTGATGCAGAAGATTGTCACACTTTAGGGCTGGCCTAGAGTTGTGAAAAGGAGAAAAGATAAGAAATCAGTCATAAGCAAGATGACAGAGGGAGAAACACTGAGCTACATAGATATTATCTACATCTGATGGGTGTATGTTTTAGTTGTTGCTTTGGCAATTTTTTTCAAAGAGGGAGATTAACTGATATGATAACACATGACATTGAAAAGTAAGGGAGATGAACTGATATGATAAAACATGACACTAAAAAGTAAGGGTGATGAACTGAAATGAATGATCAGGATAGAGGGAGATCTGAATACTTCTGATAGTCACAGAAGTGAGGCTTATAGGATTCTGAATTTAAATGAATCTAAGGATATTATAAATAATTTTTGATGAACAGATAAGTTTTTTGGATTGGTTGGTAATCCATGTGTTATTCAGGTGATATCATATGGTGTTGCCATCAATGCCAAAGAGGGAGATTGTTAGAAACTACAATTGAAACAATTGTTGTATTGTCATTGATGTCAAACCTTAATTGGTAAGACTGTTGCTACTTAGGAAAGTACTATTTCTTTTTGAGTGTTGCTAAGGGAATATGCAAGGTTACTAACAATAGCACCTAGGGAAAGGTTCAGTTATCTTGATATTACAAAGTGTACCTGACTATGTCATACAATGATGAGATAATGTATTATTTATCTTAGTAAGACTGAATAATAAACTAGTAGGCTTGATTGAGAAAAGAATGGAGAAATCATGTTTAAGCCAAGTAATGTTAGTGTCAACTGACTCAGTGTATGCCGAGAAAAATTCTAGCGTCAACCGAACAATAGTTAATTGCCAAGGAAGACAGTATAAGCCGAGGAAATATTTCTAGTAATCACCAAGCTTTCTACATGAAGACCGAGTAGTTGATCATAGTATTGACCAAGCATCAACATTTTTATATTTGAAGAGAATTTAGTTTTGGAGCCAACATTGTTGAATTCTTGGATTATGTAAAACATGTTGAGTTTATTTATTGATTATTTGAAAGCATTAAATGCACTATAAAACATTTTATTGTAAATCTTTAAGAGATTTGAGATGATTTTAGAAATGAAGCCAGAGAACATGAAGCAGGTAGATTCAATGAATCTAACCTAACCCTAAGATCTATGAATGAGATTGAGTGGCATAAGACGAGTTAACCTAATTGAGGAAAGTATTAAGGGAACTTGAGTGTTGGATATGCGTGTGCATGGGTGAAGAAGAGAATGTTGGAAGATCAATAAAATTTTATTGACTGTATAAGCAAAAAAGGCTGAAGGAGAATTGTGGTGGTTGCTTGAAGAAAAGTTCTGAGCAGATCAAAGATGGAGATGGAAAAGTTTCAAAGTCAGTAAACCAACATTAGTGTATAGAATCAAATTTGATATTTTCAAAGTGAGTTGTATGTTTTTTAGATAAATATTGCTGCTACTTTCTAACCATTGTAATAGTCAAAATTCTTTTAACAAAGGTTGACCTAACAGTCATATGTTAAATCCTTTGAACAAGGTTGCATTCTAATGGAGTGTATGTAAGTCCTATAGCAAGGCTCACTTTTAACAAGGTGATTGAAATACTTTAACCAAGTCACACCTAACAGCATGTATTGTAACCTTTGACAGGGTTGGCTTTTAACCGAGCTCACTTCAAAAAAGTGAAAATAATATTAGCATGTTAAAAAGTGGTTTTTCCCACATTGGGTTTCCACTATAAATCTCGGTGTTAATACTTGTGTGCATGTTTGGGTTTGAACATTTCTATGTTTTACAAGTTAAGTTATAGCTGGGTAGTGGATTGCATTGTTATAAGTTTCTATTATTAAATCAGCGGTGACTGAGTTTTTTTTGGTTATTGGATCTGATTTAAGGAAAAAAATTTAAGTTTATTTTATACATCAGGACCTCAGAACAACTGATTCAGCACCCCCCCCTTTGTTGTTCTAAATCATATTAATAGTTTACCAATCATTGATTGATAGAGTGTTTCATTTACTTCCTTTGTTTCATCTTCCTTTGACAATTTACAACCAATAGCCATCGGTGTACCAACTGGTTTTGATTCTTCCATACTAAATGTCTTTAGATTATCATTGACTATGTGATGTAGATCTGATATCTGACTTGTTGAATCTATAGTCCAATAAGGAATTTTATTTCTCCTGTCATGGACATCTAAAATTCCTTTCTTATCTCCTCAACAAATGATTTTCTCATCGACTCATTTCCTTGAAATATGATATCATCAACCAATATTCCAGTAATCAAAATCTTATCATTATTATCACATTTCAGATACAAACTTTTGTTGGACCACTTGTCATTTTAAATCCAATATAGACCAAATATGAATGTAACCTTTCATACCATGCTTGGGGTGCTTTCTCCAAACCATATAGTACCTTGTGTATTTTTTATACTATATCGTTGTTAGTATTCTCAAGAAATCCTTCAGGTTGTTCAATGTATACTTCTTCAATAATTTCATAAAAAATGAAGACATAACATCCATTTGATAAACCTTGAAACCTTTATAAGCATCACATGAAAGTAAAATTATCACACCTTCTAATCTAGCAACATGGGAAAATGTCTCACCATAGTCAATACCTTCTTCCTATGCATATCCTTTGCTTACAAGTATAGCTTTATTCCTGATCACATCTCCATTTTTATTTAGCTTATTTTTGAAAATCCACTTTGTACCAATAACATTCTTGTCCTTAGGTCTTTATACTAGTGACTAAGTATTATTTTTTTCAATCTAATCAATCTCTTCTTTCATTGCAATAACCCAATCTTCATTTTCAAGTGCATCCTTGACTACTCTTGGCTCAAATTCAGAAATCAAACCTACATTGTCTCTCAACTTGCTTCTTTTCACATGACTCCCACATTCTTGTCTCCAATAATTTTAGTTTTATGATACTTAAATATATTAATTTTTTGTGAGAACTCTTCTCAAAAAAATGTTAAGTGGGCCAACAAAAATTGGGTCCAACATGGGTTTGTCTTGATGTTTTCTACAATTTCGGTATGTTTTCTCTTTTTGGTTATTTTGAACCTAGTCATGCAAAGGTCATCCTTAAGCATGGTATTTGTTGTTTTGTGTTCATCTCCTTTGATTTTTCAAAGTTGGACTTGAGACTTTCCAATATATGATAAATACACTCTTCACGTGATGGTTCAAAATTATATAATTCCCATGGCTATCTTTTTCCTTGCTAAAATTTCTTACCCATAATTATTGGCTTGAAAGGTAAGGTTACTTGTGTTAAATATAAGCATAATTTTATAGAGATTCATTCAAAAAATAATGATTGTGCTGAGCTTGGCCTCTCTAAAGATTTAAAAGACATTTTGAGTATTCAAATTGGTTATTTTCACAATTCCCAATAAGTCCTATATCTCAACGTGTCAAACTCTTTCTTTTAATGTTAATCCACTAATTATAATATTAGGGATCATTCTTTGGTCTCACATTACAATGAACCTTCTACTCAACTTGTCAAGGCTTCCCATTTTTAAATTGATGAACTATGGATGAAAATCATAAACTGTAAAAGTATAGAACTCCAATAATGATGAAGCTAAAAAAATCTTCATTTACATATTATAAATCTAGCTATTAAGTAGCAAGCCAATGTTCCTTCAAATATCAAAAGAAGAGGAAAATAATGTCTCCCTCAAAACTTATGCCTTGGACTTGGCCTAATTTTCCTAAAACATTATAATTTATATTTATGTTAAGTCTTTATCTTCTTCCCCTCTCATGGATTTGTTAAATATTATGTTATTACCAATATTGAAGGAACTCAATAGATGTCTTTGAATTATCATTATCATCTGAAGGACTCTGATCATTACTAAGACACACATTAGATTGAGGGGAAAGAAAGTTGGCACCACCATCTAGATTAGGGACTCATGCTAGTGCAATAGTGTTGATGATGATGAAGGTATTGAATTTTTAAAAGTAGTAAAAATTAAAGATTGATTATATTTAGCCTCATAAAGATAATGGAGGGATGCATGATCAATATTTAACATAACTACTTGATTATTATGAATAAATTTTATATATTTGTACAAGATAGATAGGACTACACCCATGGCATGAATCAACATTTTTTTGACCAACATTATCAAACCCATGAATAGATAGAAAAGAACTTGAAATAGAATTTGGATCCATTTTGAGTTTAGGTAAAAGATGAACACTACAAATATTGATTTCAGAACTAACTTATCAATGAGAGTATGTCTAGTACCATTGCCATCTATAAAAGGAACTATCATTAATGAACCATCTTTACTTAGAATTTCATGTTGATAGAATCTAATATTTGAAGTACCAGAGTGTATATAGTCTAATAAAGCATTTGCATCACCTAGTATAGTGGAATATGGAACATAGATCTTTTGTAGACCCCCCTAAAGAAAACCATGATATAAAGGAGAAGTTTGAAGCATATCCCAGAGAGATATCTTAGAGGGAGTAAAATGAAGTTACTTCACAAGATCAAACTTTGCTATATATTTAGAAGATGTTTTAGAAGTAGATGAAATCTTAGGTCAAGAAGATGGAAGAGATGTAGGAATTTTAATGTTTTGTTTGATCCCACTAGTATGATAAGTATGAGCTACTATTTTATAATTAGTAGCCACACAATTCATAGAGCTTAGAGATAAATAGAAATCAAAGAAAGGATGGGTATAATGAGCCTTAGAAGGATTTCCAATAGAAATCATAATTTTTTTGACTTTGGGTGTGGATCTTCTCCATTAACATATATTATTACTCTCTTAGGAATTTTAGGAGTAGCAAAGATAATAATTACATTAATTGATTTATGCTCAAGATTGACTCATAGGATTTCATATGTGAGATGAGATTCCTCATTTACTGATGCATCTTCTCTAGAAGACAGTGCATCACTCCAAGGTATGTGAGTATGAATCACTCTAAAAATTAGCTTATTGGTGATATGAATAAAGGTGCTCAAACTAGAAGAGTTTCTAAAAATAGAGATGAAATTTATTTGATTTCAAAGGTTTTAGTTCTAAATATGTGCATGAAGCTTGTAAACATGAACATTGGGTCAAAACTATAGAAGAATAATTAGATCAGATTGAGAATAATAAAACATAGATATTGGTTCCTAGACCTAAGGGAAAAAAATGTGATTGGTACTAAATGGATTTTTAGAAACAAATTGAATTAAGATGGATAAGTGGTTTGGAATAAAGGAAAACTTGTTTGTAAGGGTTATTCATAGGTGGAAGGTATTTACTTTGAGGATAATTTTTCTCTAGTGTTCAGAGTTGAAGTTGTAAGATTATTTCATGCCTATGCTACTTACAAAGATTTCAAAGTGTTGGCTTGTGGTGACTAATAAGGAAAGTACTATACACTTTACTTTCCTTACTGATGCTAATTTTTTTGGGGCCAACATATTTTCAGTTATTTTTGGGCCGACATGTTGTAACTCATTCTAACCCTAAAGTGGAAAAATATTGTATAATATGGCTTAGGGTTAGGGATTTCATAACGAATGTTTTAGTAGCTTCTTGCGATGGTATTGAGCTGTAAGGGATTATAGATTGTAATCACATTGTAATCATTGGATAATAATAATATTGGAGTCATTGTTGGTGGACATAGCCCAAGGATTGGGTGAGCCATGTTAAATCTTTGTGTCTTCTATTCTCTTCTATATGGTTTATGATTTTTTGATATTGGTTATATTTGCATGTAATTTTTATTTTAGTCTTGTTAATCCTAACACAAAGTGTATTAGATGGATGTCAAGTCTTCATTTTTGAATGGTGAGTTAGAAGAAGTTTATGTTGAACAACCTAATGGATTTTCATTGACTAATTAGAGTGATATGGTTTATTGATTGAAGAAAGCATTGTATCGATTGAAACAATTCCCTAGATCCTAGGATGCAATATTGGATGTAAGTATTTATTGAAACTTTTGATTGAATAAAACACTATATGGATTGAAAGAAGCCCCTAAAGTCTGGTATGGAAGATTAGATAAGCATGTTGAAACTTGGTTTTAACAAAGGTGTTGTCGATAGTAACTTATATTTAAAGATTGATCATGCTAACATTTTAATTGTTAACATTTTAATTGATCTCTAACTTGTATGGGGTTTTGGGTCCCCTTTAAAACCTATTTTTTCCTACAATAAAAAACATTTTAATTGTTGAAGTATTTGTTGATGATATTATTTTTGGTGGGAATGATGAGTTGAGTAAATAGTTTTGTAATGAGATGTAAAAATATTTTGAGATGTATATGATTGTTGAGATGAAATTATTTCTTGGTCTTCTGATTACTCAATTAGAAAAAAGGATTTTTATATCTCAATCTAATTATGTGAAAGAATTAATGAATAAATTTGGTATGGAAATCCAAAACAAATTTGTAATCCTATGGTGAGTAGTTATAAGTTGACAAAGGATGATGATTCCCCTAAATAAAATCAAACAAGATACAAATATATGATAGGTGGATTGTTATATTTGACTCGGACTAGACCTCATATTATCAATGTTGTTTGCATTGTTTCTAGATTTCAAGAAGATCCTAAAGATTCACATGGTGTGGCTATTAAAATATTATTTAGATACTTGAAAGGTGCAGTGGACTATGGTTTAAGATATTATAAGGATGATGAATTTACATTAAGTTCTTTTACTGATGCTAATTAGGCAAGTAATATGGATGATAGGAAGAGTAAAAGTGGAGGTGCATTTTTCTTGGGTAAGAGATTGGTTTCTTGGCAAAGAAAAATTTAAAATTCTATTTCCAAATCTATTGTAGAGGAAGGATATGTTGCTACTGCTATAAAACATACGAAAGTGATATGAATGAAAAAAATGTTGAAGGATATCAAAATTGAGTATGATGAGCCTATAGTTATTTACTATGATAATGAATGTGCTATAAACATTTCTATGAATCTAGTGTTATATTCAAAGACAAATCATATATTTATCAAGTATCACTTTTTGAGAGAGAAGGTTAATGAGAAGGAAATCAGATTGGAGTATGTGCCTACTAAGTATAAGATTGTAGATATTTTACTAAGCATTTTCCTAAGGATATGTTTGAGTATCTTATAGGTAAGTTAGGGGTACTATTCCCTCCTGATCTGAGCTAAGGTACATTAGTGTGCATCAATTAGAGGCATTTAACTGATATATCTTCTGATTTAGATTGGTTTTGGGATGGTTTCTACTCAGAAGGGGTAGTTACGTCTTGTGAGGTATGGTATTCATCTTTTGGGTAGAGATATTTAATTTTTATATTTTTTTTGGCTTCTATGATTAAGTGCATATATGTGGCTTTTTTATTGATATCAAAAGGGGAGAGATATACATGTGAAAAAATTAGGGGGAGTGAATTGTTAGACATAATCTAAAAGATAATGCAAGATCTCAAGAGGAGAGATTCAATATGAGAGCTATGGATTTTGTTGATTTGATTTATTTTTTCATTGATTGTTTTTCATATCGTATATTTCCATTAATGTCAAAGGGAGATATTTTTGGAATATTATGCATATATGTGACTAAATTGATCCATTTTTCATTGATGTCAACATATTTCTACTATTTGAGATAGTGTTCTTGATGTTCAATTAGATGATTGATTTGGTGTGGCTGCTATTTTGATTATCAAATTTTGTAAATGTGTAATTATATTGAGGGATATAAGTAGTTGCTTCATGTCAACTTATTGAGGTTCACATGATGATTTGAGCAAGTTATGAGTTTCTATGTTGAGATTGATATTTTTGAATGTTCATAGGTGACAATGTTTCAATATTTGGTTTGGCGAGGGTCAGTATTGAAATATATTAGTATATGGACCCTATGGTGTGTTTGGGATATTGATGTGTTTCCTTAACTTGATTTGTTCATGATTTTAAGATTCACAAGCTATTTTTCTTGATTGACATAACTTATTGTTGTGTTATTGAGGTTTAATTTAGTGTTGTTAATGATTTCAAAGATTTGAACTATTGTTAATGTTCTTAAGGTTATTAATGATGCTTTTGGATGTCTCTAGATTGTGTTACTATTATGTCAAGGTGGTTTTCATTGATCAAGGTGATCACATTTGGTGATTTTTGGTTGGTGGGTTCATATTCTTTATGTTCTTGGCTAGCTTGGTGCTATAGGCCTATAGCATGTTGAAAATGTTTGAGATGTAATTTGTGGTGCTTAGTGTGTTTGAGGATAGATATTTGGGACCATGCTATGTGTTATCCAACATTCATTTCTTTTCATAAAGTATTGTATTGTGTATGATTATAATTTTGTAATTCAGGTGGTGAGAGTTTGTTTAACCTTGTTTTTATTTTTATTTTTAAGGTTGATAAATTATATAAATGTAATAATCTTACGATCATGTATGTGTACAAAAATGATATAGTAGTTCATGTGAATGTGTATGTGTGTGGAAGGAATCTATAATTAAGACAAAGATCTGATTATAATTTGTACTTCAATGGAACTAACCTAGACATATTAAAGATGCTATTATCCAATTCCTAGTTTATGGATTTTTGTCCACTATGGATTGTAGTCCATTTATTTATCATAAGGTATTGATCCTTTCTCAGGGTTGTAGCCTATATTGTATTTAAGTAGTGATCTTTAGGTAGCGTGCCTAAATGAAAGTGCATTCCCATTGTAATACTCTGAATAGGGTATCTAGTTCTTTTAATACATTATATCATTTGTGGGTTCCCTCCCCACTATGTTTTTTTCCTTAACTAGGTTTCCATGAGAAAAACCTTAGTTTTATGTGTTATTGATGTGTTGTGGATCTCTTCTCTTTAATGTTTAATTATCATATATGACATTTAAGGTTAAGATTTTGTTAAATTTTTTAAGTTTTGGACGCAACTAATTCACCCCCTCCTCTCTCTCTATTAGTCATGTGCTTCCTTGTTTCTATCAGTCTCATGTGTAGTATTTGATTGGTGATTTTTTTAGTAGAAGAGGGAATATTTATGCAACACTTGAGGCCCAGGTGTTAGACACACTCAAAGGAGATGTCAAATTTTAGGGGAAATTCATCTCATGTGCTACACTTGAGTAGGCATTACACACACTTGAATGAGATTGTGAAATTTTGAAGGAAATGTATGTGAGAAAACTTTTATGTTCTCTCATGTTCTCTGGATGATTGTAGGTTCAACAATCTGGAGATCCATTGATGTTGTCAATTTGGTTCATCTTTGAGGTTCTATAATCACGATCTATCCACTACTGTGGTTAGCTAATTTTTCTTGGGTAAGTGAGGAGGATTGGTTCCACTCTTGTTTGAATTATTGTAATAAGGATAGGAATGTTGGTTTATTACAATTAAATCATTTAGTTAGTTCAATTTTGTGACAATTTTGAAACCATCATAATGATCAAACATCATGTAGTGCCTATTTAAAGATGTATTGATTAAATCAATTGATATATTAATCTTTCTCTCTTTCCTCTTTATGTCCTCAAATAATTCACATGAAATGTTATTATATTTCTATGAACCTAATCTCCAAAACCTACTATAATTTATGTAATATTCAAACATCAGAAGTATTAACGTATCAAATCTTCAAATATAAAAAGTGGTCCTACGAGCTCTATTTAATTGTTACCTCCTTGAACCTTTTGAAATATTTGAGCTCTATGCTCTATTTATAAATATAACTACATAAAATGTAGTACCTAGAACTAATGTTAAGCATACCATGAGAATTTACTCTTATTATACATAGAAATAATGACATATAGTTATGAATGTATGACACAAGAAACATAAATAGATAAATAAAATATTAAAAAAGAACACTATGCCTAATATAGTTATTTTTAATTTTAAAAAGAAGAAAAAACATTAAATCATAGTGTTTATATAATTAAACTATCTTTTAATCTAAATACTTATTTATTTTGAGAAATTTTAGAAATACATATATATTATTTAGCATAAGAGAACTAATAAGAAAATAAATAATTCACATAATATGTTATTACATTCTTATAAGTCTAATCTCAAAAAATTGTCAAACTTTACCTAGTCTTCAAAAGATACAAGAGTTTTCATGGCCTGAATAAATCGTAAGTCTCAATTAAAAATTATAAACTTGACAAAATAAATAACATTCTCTTAAAGCTCCTTAGACTATTGATTTAGATATCATTTGAATATTCTCAGCAAATGTATTGAGATTTTCAAAAGAAGTACCCCCTAGAATAACTGTCTTAGTTATTGCCTCCTTGAACCTTGCAATATTTATTCACAGCTTCTTTCCTACACAACCTTCCATTAAATACTTTGCTACATTTTTCACCTCCTCCTTGGTCACCAATTTGAATCCATCAGCATTGAATTCCTAAAAATCTAAGCCAACTTTCCATGCATCTTTGATGAATCCAACAATCAAATCATAAGAACTCCCATACTTACTACCTCTAAAGTAGATTCCTACCCATTGAAGGGTGTGAAAGGACATGCAATCAGAGATATTTTTAGAAATTATTCATAAATAATATTTACTGTATTAAATAGAACTAAGATATGTCTTTCAAGTTGTAACTATTTGGTCCAGCTAACAACCAAGGCTTGATCTTTGGTTCATTCCATAAAACTCTCTGCTACCACTACTGACTTTCCTTCAAGTACCCGCAAGAAGGGGTACCACAAGCGTCTAGCCCAAGAGCCAATTCATTGCAATTTCTTTTTGGGTTTTACAGCAATACTACCGAAGGAAAAATATAACACAAATTGTTTTGGTTTGGAATCTAGCATTCGAAAGCAAGTATTGTTCTCTTCCCACATGCGAACATGGAATTCTTGCCTTGTAATAAATTGGGAAGAGAGACCGGGCCTGCTATTAGAGTAGGGCATCTCTTAATACTAAGACCCATTTGCACTCTTCCCTTCCTCCTTCCAACTCCTTGAAGGTGTTGACCAACAAGTACTCTGATATGTTTTGGCGACGTGCTTCATAGAGAAAGGCACTGTAACTGGTTTCAAAGACATGGTTTTTGTGGTAGAATAAGACTATATCAGTTGGACGGATTGGAGGTATTTTTCTAGTTTGTCTTTTGATTTCAAATCGTCATCTGCAAAATAGAAAGTGTCGATAGTACATATTGGAGTATTGAACAGTTTTATATTTGATTGCATGTTTATTCTGTATCAACTTTTTAATCATATTTTATAATCTAACATAAGCACAATGAAGAAAAGAAGATAAATTGGCGTGAATTACATACCAAAATCAACCACTCTAAACTCCAACGTTACCTGCCATCCTTTCTCAATATAGCAGTCATGATCTATTATTCAAATAATTTTTCAAAAACACTCATTCAAAATATTGAAACAAATGATCTAAATAATTAACTTAAAAAATACATACAATTAAATTCAAAAACTTTCAATAATATAAAATATATTAATTAATTTAACTAGGCAGGAAAAATAGACGTTGGTGATAAAATACCTATAATTTGAACATGGCCTTTGAGAAAAAAGAATGTTAGCATTTGTTTGAGAAATCGTGTTTGGAGTACACGTAGTCTTAATGATAACTTTGGGCGCACCAAGATTCTTAGCGACCTCTCCCGTGCAGGGCATAAAACACCAACACTCTGGAAAGCAGTGCTTAAAGATTGTAGTGCCAAAAAATACTCCACCATTTAGTGGTGACAAAGGTTATAAAGAATCCCCGCATGGATAGCATCTCTGCAAACTTCGTGAGTGGATTGACATGGCCCTGTAAAGGAAATGACATCATTAATACATAAAATAAATTTTGTTGGCACTGCATCCTAACAGACATAGAATTCAAGTCTCACAAGTAAACATCTTAATAAGCCATATCAAATTCTCAGATGAATAACACCACATCTTAAGGAGACTTAGAACTCAAGTCTCATCAACATCTTAAATATGCCCTATTAAAGTCACGAATGAATGACACCACATACTAAGAAGACCGAGAACTCGCGTCTCATAAAACATCTTTAATAAGCCTTATCAAATTCTCAATAAATGACACCACATTCCAAAAAGACTTAGAACTCACATCTCATAAAACATCTTCTAATTTTTACAAATTTGTAACTGCTTATTCTAAATAGCTATCACAAACCACAAAACCATCAACACTAACAAATAATTGATAAAATTGAAAAAATAATAATAATAATTGAAAACAACAATCCCAGCAAATCTTGCAAAATAATAGTTTACTTACAACAGAACACAATATTAGATAAACACAATAACCTGTAAAGACAAAATTCCTTAAAAAAGACATAATTTTATAGGATATCAAAACATAGAAAATAAAATAAAATCTTCTCATATTACGTGTTAATCTAAATCTTTATTAAAAAAATAGTTAAGCAATGGCATACAAAGTGATTCATGGGTCATTGCAGACGAAATCTTGGCGTTTATTGCAGATCTTATCTTGTGGACGTGCCCTTCAAAGATTTCAATGATAGAAGGATCGGACAAAATATTTCGCACATTAGACAAAAGTCATGGAAAATTGGGACAAATCTTTCTATTTACGTAAGTGGATTGTAGCTTAAATAGAACTCGCACAAATCTTTTTGTCTTTATTCAAAATACCAACGGAATGCGGTGGGCGTTTCTAAGCTTAGCGATGAAAGAGTTGTTGTAATCCAATTTTCACTTTTAAAAAAATTTCTATGGAATTTATCTAAGTACTTTTTTTCTTTTTCTTTTTTGGGGTGTTTTTTTTTCAATATTAGGTACAAAATATTTAAGAGTTTTTCTTTTTTGGGGTGTTTTTTTTCAATATTAGGTACAAAATATTTAAGAGTTGTTTGAGAAATATTTATTTTATGGGAAGAGACTGGAAAAATATTTATTATAAAAAGATTAATTTAAGTACAAAGAAAATTTTAGAGTTGTTTGAAAAATATTCGTTATAAAATTTAATTGGTTGTTAAAAATAACAATATGAAATTTTCAATTGTTACAAATTTATATTTCATTTAGTTGTACTATTCAACTTATTTTTAAAGTTTAAGAGATTTTGTTTTTACATAATATTTAATTATTTAAAATAATTAAAAAGTAGTATTTGGTCACATTTCAATTATTTCAATATGACTAGATATTAGTGTCTCTAAGTATGTACAAAATGAAGATGACATGTTTATAAGGAGTGCTTCAAATCTTTTAAAAATCATTTTTTATAGAACAATTAGAGGAAATGACATTCAATATGTTATCCTTGTTACGCCTTGAAGTTCTCTTATTTCTATGCCACATAAGCATGTTTTGTGTTAGAGCTTCATAATTTCAAACAAACAAACTCGATTCTAATTCTAATAAATTGTTGTGCGCAAGTACTGGATAATGAAAAAAAAAAGTACAAAGTTTTACTTAAACTGTGTTTCAATCGTGGCTAGAGGAGAGAGAGTGACATCCAAACAAATGTCGTTCAACAGCAAAAATGACTTTTTAAAAATTTTCCCAACATGTTTCTCCGCATCGACTTTTTGCAAGTCTGACATTCGTGAGCTCAAAAAAGTCTCACAAGGAAACTTGATGTTTAGTACGTTGACACATTTGAAAAAGTAAAATACTATATCAAAATCGACGTGCTGCTCACAAGCTACGTGTCTTTCCCCATATATCAAGGTAACATGGCTTTGAAAATATTTATTGAAGACACAATCACTACCATTAGCTACAATAGGTAGGTAAATGGACCAAAGAAGACGCAAAGGAAAGGAAACAACAATTTTGACTATAGGAGTGGTGCAACCGGTCATCCACTGCCATGGGTAAAATAATTAACACTAAAAATAATAGTAATAAAAGATATATTTCTATTTGATTGATGTATCTATTCTTAATCTATAGAATTTTTAAAATAATAGAGTAGATCTAATTTTATGATTTGTTATTTATATTATTTACTAGAAAGGTCATGTTTTATTTGAAATATGGAGAGAGGGAGAGATCTAGAAGGAGATATAGAAGGGGAAAGAGTGAGAGTGAAAGAGATAAGGAGATAGCAATAGAGAAGTAGACGAAGATAGAGATGGAGATGGATATGGAGGAGAGGGATATGTAGAGAAGAATGGGGATCGATTGAGAGAGAGGAGAAAGGGGCACATAGAGATAGTAGAGATAAATATATATAGAGGAGACAGAAGGGAGGAGAGAGAGAGAGAGAGAGAGAGAGAGAGAGAGAGAGAGAGAGAGAGAGAGAGATGAGGGAAGAAATATGGAGATGTAGAGATTTAAAGGTATAGCAAGGGGGTGGTTGAGAGAGATGGATGGATAGATAGAGGGCAATGTGTCTAGATATGGAGGTGGAAGAGGAAGATATAGATAGAGATGAATATAGAGTGAGAGGATGGGAGAAAAATAGATAGAGAGATAGAGATAGATCGAGAGGTAAACATAGTAAGAAATATAGGGATATACATAGAGAGACATAGAGAGGGAGAGAAAGAGAGGAAGAGATAGAAATAGATACAGATAGTGAGATAGATTGATAGAGAGATAAGAAGATATAGAGAGCATGAGAGGGAGAGATGGAAAAAAGGACAAATTCTTTGTTGACCTTCCATACCTCTATGACGTACCCATTGCACACTAAGGTGCAGTTGCTAGTTATTATATATTGTGAAGGGTCTCCTTCAACCTTAGTTTTCCAGCAATGTCCTTAGTTATTTTAGGTTGTCTATCAATTTCTTTCACTTCAACTTTTTATCATCTCGATGATATGGAACCTAGTGTGTCATTTCAATATCTGTACAAAAAAAAATTCACATGAATAAATTTAGAAATATAAGATGTCATGTACACATTCTTTACAACAAGAATCAGATAAATATCATGTACTAATTAATACAGACTGTAAAAATCTAATTTCTTATTAGATCTAATTTTATATCTAATTTTATAAGCAAAATATTATAGTGATGGGTACAAGGTACTTTGGATCTTCTTTCTATAGTCTCCTAGAAACTTACTAAAATCAGAGAAAAGTTTTATAGTGAGTCTCAATCATACAAGAAGGGTCCTAGATGATCACGTTTGCCTATTCTGTTAGAACAATGATTTCTGTTTTTTGTTAATTTTCCAAAACAATAACATTTCTTATCTGTTACAACATTGATTTCTGTATATTGGGTTTTAGGATTTGCATTGACAGCAGAGAAAAGTCTCAAAATGCCTGGAGAAATAGGAGAGACCCATTTGCACGCAGTAGTGGTGCCATTTCCTGCACAGGGCCACGTCAATCCTCTAATGAATTTCGCGGAGATGTTGGCCATTCGGGGATTCTTCGTAACTTTTGTCACCACCGAATGGATAGACCAACGCCTTCTAAAAGCAGCTTCCAAAGACGCAGCGGTACGTGACCGTGAGATTCAAGAAAGGGGCCTCAAATTTCGATTTCTCTCTCTTCCGGACGGCTTACCGCCTGATCATGGCCGAACTTCCGAGCTTGGTGAACTTATTCTTGCACTGCAATGTTTGGGCCCTGCTTTGGAAAGGCTGTTAACTGCAGAAGATACTTCTGTTCCACCCATCACTTGTATTGTGTCGGACAGTTATATCTCTTGCACGGCTCAGGTGGCTCAAAATCTGGGCGTGCCACGAGTTATCTTTTGGACTTGTTGCACAGCAAACTCTATTGCGCAGACCAACGCCAACGTTCTCCTTTCTCAAGGCCATATTCCAGTAACAGGTATTTTGTACCGACATATATTTTTCCTGCATTTCTATATGTATATTTCACTATTTAGTCAAGGTCACTGATATCTTTTACAGTGCTAAAAGAAGGATTTGATTATGTATTTTCATGTCAAATTATTCTGTTATACTACCCATCATCAGAAAAATGAATTAGAGAAGAGAAGCAAGAGAAGTTATATGAATAGTAGACAGAGACTCACAAAATATTGAGGGGTACTGTAATATTGGAAAGTTGGGGTGGTGAATCTTGGTCTGTTATTCACACAATTACTCTTTATCAGTTCATTATTTTAATGATAGATAATGGAATACATTATGATTTAAAATGTAGATAAAAAATATGCAGTCTAATTTAGAAACTTTCAATATTTTAACATAGATTGTAGAAATTTAAGGTCTTTAATTCATTTCTTTTTTGTAGATGACGATCTGAAATCCAAAGACAAACTGATTACATCTCTTCCTGGAAAAATTCCTCCTATCCGGCCAACTGATATAGTCTCATTCTACCGCGAAAAACATGTCTCTGAAACCATTTACAGTGCCTTTCTCTATGAAGCTCGCATCCAAAACATAGCAGACTACCTGGTGATCAACACCTTCGAGGAGTTGGAAGGAGGAAAGGAAGCACAAATGGGTCTCAGTATTAATGGATGCCCTGCTCTGGCAGTAGGCCCAGTTTCTCTCCCCAATTTCTTACAAGGGAAGAATTCCATGTTCAGTATGTGGGAAGAGGACAATACTTGCTTTCGGTGGCTAGATTCCAAACCAAAGCAATCTGTGCTATATGTTTCATTTGGTAGCATTGTTGTAAAATCTGAAAGGCAATTGCATGAACTGGCTCTTGGACTGGAGGCTTGTGGGTACCCTTTCTTGTGGGTACTTAGATCTGACATAGCTGAAGGCAAGTCCCTAGAATTGCCAGAGGGCTTTAGGGAACGAACCAAAGATCGATCCCTGGTTGTTAGTTGGACCAAACAGTTGCAAGTAAGACATTTCTCAGTGCTATTTAATAGTGTAAAGATTATTTATGAATAATTCCTAAAGAACTCTCTCATTGCAGGTGCTTTCACACCCTTCAGTGGGAGGATTTCTTACACATAATGGGTGGAACTCTACTTTAGAGGCAATCAGTATGGGAGTTCCTATGATTGGATGGCCTTATTTTTCTGATCAGTTCATTAATTGTCGATTTGTCAAAGATGTTTGGAAACTCGGTTTAGATTTTGAAGGCATTGATTCTGATGAATCTAAATTGGTGACCAAGGAAGAGGTTAAAAATGTAGTGAAGGATCTGATGGAAGGTTGCGTAGGGAGGGAGCTGCGAAGAAAAATTGCAAGTTTCAAGGAGGCAGCAGCTAAGGCAGTGATGCCAGGGGGTTCTTCTTTTGAAAATCTCAACGCATTTGTTGAGCATATCCAAGAGATAGCTAAATCAAAAGTCTAAGGGGGCTTTCAAAAGTGTAAGGAGGTTTCACGGTCTGTTATTTATCTTGTCAAGTTTATCATTTTTAATTATAGTCTCAAATAAACTTATGTGAGAACAGATATTATTTATCTACCATGAAAGCTCTGGTATGTTTTGCAGATGAGGTAAAAGTTTGGCAGCTTTGTAAGATTAGGTTTATAGGAATGAAATAACATTACATGTGATTTATTTGTTTTCTTAGTAGTCTTTTTTTCTTGAACAATAAATTTTTATTTACTTTTTTTATCAAAATAAATAAGTATTTAGAGTAAAAGATAGTTAAATTGTATACATATTGTGAATTAGTATTTTTTTTCTTTTCGAAATTTAATAATAAATATATTAGGTGTAACGTTTGTTTGGAAATTTTTTATTTTTAAAAATTTTTTAATATTTTTAATATCATATGTTCTTAAGCATATATTACTATTCCTATGTATAATATGAATAAACTCTCATAACATGCTTAACATTAGTTCTAAGGTCTTGCTTTCTATGTAGTTATACCTATAAATAGAGCACAAAATTCAATTATTGCAAAGTTCAAGGAGAGAACAACTAAATAAAATACAGTACTACGATTCGTGTTTAGACTATAGGTTATAGGGAAAAGGGTGTATGATATATGGTTGAGCACATAGGGTTTAGGGTGCAAGAATAGTGGTACATGTTTGAGGGTGAATAGGGTTGAGACATTTTTTATGCATATCAATGCCAATTTTGCAATAATTAAACAAAATATGCATATAATTTAGAAAAGATTGTAAACCTCCAACTTCAATTTGCATACCTCACTCAAATCAATAGAAGAAAATTCTATAACTTGGCAAAAAAGAGAATGACAATATTGATTTCAAACTTCCATGGAAGGAATGCTCAAATAAGCTCAATACATTGTAGTTTATGTAATTTCACATGAAGCACAAGAAGGCATCGATAAAAAAGAAGGCATGAATACTTTTTTTTGAACTTACCAATTGAGAGAAGTCCTCCGCCATGACCTTGTAAAATGAAACTCCATTATAACTCAAATCCAACTATGAATGGATACACAGACATTTGTGGGTGTAGTCTTCACATGTCATTGCTAATACTTAGATTTCTAATTTTGGAACTCATAAACTCGTGTTTATTAGTGGGTGTCAACAAATACTCACTAAGTAGAATAGGAGAGAATGAGTTATGAATATCAAGAATTAAATTCAACATGGATACAAGATATTATGAAAGAGGGAAATAATGACAATAATTTTACAAAACATATTCTTAACCCTTCATCCAGTCTCTAGATAGTAAGATAATGAGTCCATCATGGAACAAATTCAATCATGAAAAAGATATGACTTATATATGTATTTTTGTTATAAATTTTATGCTTATTATTTGAATATGGTACATGGCATATGGCTTGGTGTGCCCAAGCCTATATGGTGAATGCTATATAAAAGACATGGGCTTTACATGGTGTACCCCAAACTACTTATGGTGGAGCATAAAAGTATTTAGCATCTTTCTGGTTCCCCATCTTGGTGTACATGCCAAATATATATTTTAATATTCAATAATATTGTAGTTTTCTTTCCTAAATTTTATTTTAAGAAGATGCCCAATGCTCAAAAGCTAATCCAACCTTAAGTGGTGTAAGTTCAAAACTTAGTGAGAAATCATCAAATAAGGGGCATGAGAATGTTACCACTACTACATAAGTACATCTAGTATAATAGGAAGAAGTATGAAAACCTTAAAATGTGCAATTAACAATATAATCATCTTTCTATAGTAGGAAAGAGGTTTCCCTCTGTCTAATTAAAGAAGTGTTTGCAATATATTCAAAATACATCTATATAAATATATTTTTAGAAATCAATAAAATTACAATAGAGAAAGAAAACCAAGAAAAAATGATAGTAAATATGTACTTGTGCAATTTAATATTTTCTATTGCACTTTGAAATGTTCTCATCCATCACAATTTTGCCAAGTAGTCACATAGAAAAATATTTCTTCCATACGCTCTTGAATTCCATACAAAAATTTCTTCATGGGGTATGGCATATATAGTCATAGAAGAAAAAATATAAATGAAGAAACACTAGAAGTGGTCATACTAAAGGGTGAGGAAGTTGCATATTTTAAAATTCAACCATATCTTTAGGAGTATATACCTGAAAATACAAAGATCTTATATTTTTATGAGTAATTTTCTTCGTAAATTAATCTTTATCCCAACTAAGGTCACATATTAATCTATATAATGAAGATCCCAAGAAGTAAAACTAGGAGGCCATTTTCTTTCAAATATTTCTCTAAAAATGAGTACACAACCCTTAAATCTAGGGTTCTCATTTTGCTTATTCTTTATCCCTATAATTTCGTGCTTCTGAGAGTCCTTACTATAAGATGATGACCCAAAATGGTTGTAATGACCTAAATAAGAGGATTGAAGATTTAGGTTCAATTTTATTACCCTAATTAAAATGACTTAGCTACATTTTTTTTGTCAATAATACTAGGTTTTCTTTATCCTCCATGAGAGAAGCATAAATTTAATGAGAAAAAAATTGAGATGATGATATAAAACACTTATTTTCTTGGATTTCTTTGCTATATAATAGAAACATAATTTTAATGATAAGAGTTTGATACCTTGGTAGAAAACCCTTGCATTGGTTATATCTTTTTATGGTCCAAATCTATAGGAGTAGTGACAATATTTCGAAGCAATGCTATAATGTAATTTATGGAATGAAATGCCACTTTGGAGTATTTACGTCATGAAATTAAAAATGAAAAAATATTGATGTTATTATTATTTTCAATTAATAGCATCCAAACTAACAAAAAATGATAATTTTTCTAACAAATTTTTTAATTTTAGATAGCAAAAAGAATTTTTTTTAGCAACTAGAGTTTTGAAAGTTTAAAAGGGATTTATTTCAAGAAATGGCCTATTAAATAGAAGAAAATAACATCTAGGTACAAATTATATCCAACCACACTCTATTAAAGGCTAATATAAATAAACCAAAACCTTAAATAGTATACTAGACATCTTACATATGACAAATTGATAAAAGTTTGATTAGAACTGTATCATAGGAAAAGGTGAGAAATGCTATGAAGAAAGATCACTTACCAAATAAAATGTGATGTAAGGGGTATGATACATTAGGAACACACCCAAAATGCTCACCCTCAAACCCAAAATAGACTAGCACGACCCAAAATGACATAGGGGTACAAATGCATAGATGATGGAATTAGAAATGGCTCTAAATCTGAAACTTTGACACATGTTGTACGATTTGAAGAAAAACAAATCTATTAAGCCCAAGAAACCTGGATGCAAAAACCTATCACAAGGAAGAAATCTGTAGGAAACAAAAAAAAGGTTTTTGTCTAACAACATGAAAGTTTATTATCAACCAAAAGAATAAATAAAAACATACAATGGATTAATCCTTATAGAAGGAGATCGTAAAACCTAATAGAAAACCCTAATAGGTAAATAGGCATTTAATAATTAGATTTAGTTATTAAATGACTGATACAAGTGCATAAAGAGAAATCTTAAGAGGTGGTAAAGTTAATTTAATCAATGTAATTAAATTAATTCTTTACTCTAACACCCCCCCTTAAGATGAGAAACAATGAAAGAAAGAAGCAAAGGAACTACAATGCTGAATGTAAATTTGGGTCTCGACAACATGGACTGATGGGGTACCCAATCACAACCAAATCTCTATGAAATGGAGAAACATGGAAAACCACATGGGAAAAACCATCCTCCAAAAAGACAAAGAAAGATGTGGAAAGTGAAGAAAAAGAAAGGAAGGTAGGCCTCACTGAGACCCCCCAAGGACAACTTCCTTCACCAGGTAAAAGCACAAAGTTGTGTCACGTTTCAGGCTAACTTATCAGCATAGCTGAATTTGAGTATTTCTAACTAAAATTATTTTTTGTCAAACATATGGTCTACCTAGATTCATTCTAGCTAAGTTAGATAAGTTCTTCAACTTTTCCAATTGGAAATATCTATTAAATGCATGTTTTATACCAATTCCTAAAGAAATAAAATTATTTTAGAAAAGTGATGTTTCAATAACTCCTACTCTTTTTTATGATATTTTTTTATGAATATAAAAATACCCTTTTTTAGAGCATAGAGTCGAGATTATCATCATATAATTTTTATAGTATTTTAATTAGATCTAATATATTATAATTTTAAAATATTGCAAGTAGGGATTTTAACATTCAAGAACAAGCTGCTTCAAAAATAGAAAAAAATAGTATAGCTTATCAAAAAGTTTGGAATTTTATATTTAACACTAGAGGAGAGAGTTCTCTTCAAGAATGTGTAATTTTTTTCTGCATGGTGTAGATTTGATAGGGGAAATTTGGTGGGAGATGAAAATTGTCGATTTAAGGTATGTTTGACTTTGAGTAGTTATATCAGAGAAAATATACATTGAAAACTAATTTTTCTTCTTTTCTGTACTAGCTATACATTTCATCTATAACATATTTTGAAATCAAAGGAAAAAAAGATTATTTGCATATATTTTTTTGGTGGGAACAAGACCCTCTTTTTTCAGCATTTTTCAGCACGTAGAAAATGGACTTCAAAAATTAAAAAACTATGTGAATTCTTGTTAAATAAAAAATAAAAAAATTATAGGCATAAACTTCATCCACTTTTAAACATTTCATTAGTTTACATCATCTCTAAATTCTAAACATAAATGTGATTTTATGTCGTTAAAGTTATAAAGTTTGTGTGTTGTTGACCTTTTCCTTTATAAAAGTGTGACATAGCGTACTTTTACCCCACCCCAAGTATAGAATGTAGCTGAAGATACCACGGGGATGCAAAAGTCTTAGTGAAGATGTTAGCAACCTAGTTTGAAGTGGGAACATACTCCAAGCTGAGAGAAGCATCCTGAATCAACTGCCTGATGAAATGCATATGGATCTCAATGTGCTTGGTCTACTGATGCTCAAATGGGTTGTGGGAAATATGAATGACACTCAGATTTTCACACCAAAGAAGAGTGATAATATCAGGAGGAAACCCAAACTTTCTCATCAATTGTCAAAGCCATAAAACCTCTTGACTAGCTAGCACATCTGCTCAATACTCTACATCTGCAGATGATAATGCACCAACAGTCTACTTCTTGCAATACCATGTGATAGGACCAGAACAAAGATAGAAAAAAGCCAGAAGTAGACTTCTGACCATCAGTATGACCACCCCAATCAGCATCTATGAAACCAGCAATGTGAGGATCTCTGAATGTATAGTGAATTCCATTTGAAGTAGTGCCCAGAATGTACCTCAAAATACATTTGGTAGCTTGCCAATGACTCTCATGAGGATCATGGGAGAATTGAGAGACAATGCCAACCGCAAAGGAAATGTCAAAATGAGTGTGTTTTAGGTACAAAAAACTACCCACAAGCTTCCTATATAAGGTGGAGTCCATTGAAGGAGTAGAGTAAGTGGTAGACAAAAGAACACCTGACTGAAAATGTGTGTGAGAAGGCTTGCAATCAAGCATGCTGAATCTCTGAAGCATGTCAAGAGAATACTTATGATGGTGCATGGAAATCTCATCTGAAGACTGAATAACCTATAGGCCCAAAAAGTAGTGCAAAAGTCCAAGATTTGTCATCTCAAACTACTCCATCAATGCTCTTTGAACACTTTGAATCATAGAAGATGAGATACATGTGATGATGAGATCATCAACATACAACAAAAGTATCACAAGATCATCCCCATGATGTTGAATGTACACTATAGAATCAGAATGACAACGGGTGAATTGTGAGGCTAGCAAGAAAGTGTCCATCATCTCATACCAAGCCCGAGGGGCTTGTTTGAGACCATGTAATGACCTCCAAAGTCTACACACAAGATAAGAGCCTTGTAAAAAAACCTAAGGTTGCTCCATATAGATCTCCTCATGTAGACCCTATGCAAGAATGCACTCTTCACATCCGTATGATACACTGTCCAACCCTGTGAAGTTGCAAGAGAAAGTACCAGATGAATAGAATTCATCTTGGTGATAGGAGAAAAGGTCTTAGAGTAATCACTACCCTCCACCTATAAAAATACCTTCACAACAAGATGTGCCTTATACCAATCAATAGAACCATCTTCAACATACTTGGTACGGTACACCCACTTGCACCGAACTAGCTTTCTTCCTTTTGGAAGAGTATAAAGATCCCAAGTGTGATTCTTCATCAAAGAAGAGTACTCCTCATCCATATCCCTATCCCACTCAGGGTCTCCTATCACCTCTAAAAACTTCTAAGGATCATTTGAAACAACATGACTCAAAAGACCAGTATGATATCATTGAGTACAAGTACATAGTGAGTATCTGAAGGATCTCCTGCCAAAGAGCCAACAACACTAACAATATCATGAGCCCACTTGGACACTCACAGAATATATGGTGGAGGAGGGGAAGGTGGATCGTCATCTAGATCATCCTTAGAGGATATAGAATCCTAAAGAGGAGAAGAGAAATTACTAGAAAATGAGGGAGAAGTTGGTGATGGAGGATCCATTTGAGGATAGCGCTCATCAAACTGGAGATCTCACTGAAACAAGACCTTTCTAAAATCAAGATAAAATAACCTGTACACATTCATATGCTCATAGTAGCCAACAAATATGAGTGGTCGGATCTTCCTTTTCATGGCTTTCATCTGAGCATCTGGAATAAATGCCCAAGCCTCACTACCAAACACTTGAAATATAGAAACAATAGGCTTGACATGGGACCAAGTCTCCTTAGGAGTCAAATGTCATAATGCCTTATGAGGCATATGATTTTGAATGTAGTTTGCACAATTCACTCCCTCTACCCAAAATGAAGGCTACATATGTCATGACTGTATCATACAATTGGTCATCTCTCACAATGTTATGTTATTTTGTAACACCCCATATACCAGTAACCAAATGAAAATAAACAACCACAAGAGATCTAATGAAATTAACTTGAATAGCACAACAATTTATTTTTTAAAAGGGTACAACATAGAACTGAATTACAAATCAATTGACATAATCAGTTATTTAAATATCCAATGCAATCTATTACATGAGAGTATATCATTATACTCAACATTTAATACAAACATACTAAAAGTTCCAGAATACATCTAATTGATCCTAGATATCCTAAGCACTGTTCTGATAACAAGTAACTAGGTAATAATCTGTTTCCCATAAATCTTTACAGCAGTCAACCATTCCCCGAAAAACATAGTTTTCCTCATCTAGAAACCTGAAAACACTAGAATATAAAACAACCACAACAAACAGGGCTTAGTCAAACAATCTAAGATAATGGAATTCCTCCAAAAACATCTGCATCATACAGGATAAAACCTTAACAAAATAATCTGAACCATGCATATAATAATAGACATATTTCATCATTACAAGAAACATTTCATTTCCAATCAACATAAATAAACTTGCAAAGAAAATGACAAGGTGATGATCCACCAGCTTTGGGTATATACATAAGAATACATGATCAGTAACCAATAGGAAACTCGAAGAATTCATTATGCCAGCCTTATTCTTTTCAAGCAATAAGGTAAAACCATTCCCTTACTTCACCAACATGTGCAAGTAATCAGGGCAACATATTTTATCTTTTTAAATGAAACCCATAGCCCATGAATTATTAAATTATCACTTAGTAATTAACTGAGAAATATTCTTTTGCCATCAGACTCAAGACAAAAGTCAGCTTCCCATACTAAGGATCACACTTGCATTATCTTAAAACACTTCATACTACCAAAAATAGCTAACCATAGTAAAAATCTAAATTACCAAATCAACTATTAATGTATACTTAACAACTGAATCCATAATACTGAAAACAACCATTTAAAATTTCCACATACATCCATGAAACCACTTTCCAAAAATAGCCACAACAAGCATCTTCTTTTCATCACTCAAAGAATAACTTAAGCAAAATTCCAATGCTATTTCTAGAAACTTAAAAAATATTAATATCCAATTCCTTATATGTAATTGCAATTTTAATAATAGAAAAGTGGAAACATCCAATTCTATTGTCAACAATAATACCAAATATTCAAATCCATTCTTCTGTCACATCCTAACTAACAGAGCTATTTGTGAATCTATAGAAAGTTAACAAACAACTTTATACCAGAGAAAATGCAGAATTACACATTAACTACATAATTACCACCCATAAAAAAATACACTTGATCAATTCTATTATCTCTGTTACCAAATCACCTTTGTACATACTTGTAGGCATAACACATATATGTACATATGTATTTACACTTCATTACGTGTATATACATATATACATATACATTTCTACAAATATATATATATATATATATATATATATATATATATATATATATATATATATATATATATATATGATTGCACATACTTATAGGCTCACACACATATATATACATATGTATATACACTCACGGTACGTGTATATACATATACGTTCCTATAAGTATATAAATATATATATGAATATATATATATATATATATATATATATATATATATATATATATATATATATATATATATATATATATATATATATATATATATATATATATATATATATATATATATATATATATATATATATATATATATATATATATATATATATATATATATATATATATATATATATATATATATATATATATATATATATATATATTTATGTGCCCTGGTAATAAAACAGAGTTCAGAGCACTACATCAAAGTTGTAATAAAATCAGAAAACCTGAAATCTAAAAATTCCAGTCTAAAAATGAATTATCAGTTACTGGTACAACTCCAAAAATTCTACTGACAGCAAATATACTACAACAGTAGCCATCAAATAGCTTTCAGACCCAATCATAACTAAATCTACGAAAGAGCAATGTGACAGCAGAGATTTCCATAATAAACCCACATCAACCGAGTATACCATAACACCAAGAAACAATACCATGTTATTTTTCGTGCTACAGCATGAACATCCAAAAGAACTTGATACCTAATAGAACTTACCAACAGACCCAACAGTCCTTATAAACAATAGCTGCAGTAATAGTAACCAAACCCTAATTACCTCCATCTAGAACACAGAACTGAGATCATTCATATCTACCACTAACACCAGTGACCGATACATACCCATATGATGACTGTCCTCTACAAAACCTTGTGGTAACTGAATCTCCAATTCTCGAGCCCAATACTACAAGCTATTTAGACTAAGAGAAGAATTCTACAGAATCTCTAACCATGACTTAACAAAACTTCCTTATACCAATGCTTGAAAAGATAAGAAATACAACATTCCAACAGTGGTATCACAATGAACATTAGCTAGGTTACTAAACAAAATAACTATCAACCAAACAATATGAATACAGGTACAAACTACGAATTCACTCAATATTCCAACATTGCAAGAAAGCTTCTCACCATGGTTACACACTCATTCTAACCTAGGTACCTCTGAACCCAACAACTATACCATTTAGAGAATGCCATATAACTAGAATACTCAAATCCAAATACCTGGCGACAAGACCAATAACAACACCAGAACAAACTAATCTAATTCAAAATAACATTTCCAAAGCTCGGTAAACAAAACTGGTGGTAGGGAGATGACAACTTCACAGTCTTTGCTCTCTATTTCCACTTCCTTACACAAACCATAGTCGTTCCCACTACTAAGATAATGACAAGAGACATGAAATAGGGAAACACACAAACCTCCGGTTTCACCATTTCGACAACTCAAAAACCATTTTCTAAACAACTGAACCAAAACAAACACCTAAATACCAATTTATCACATAGTGAACTTTACACTGCAATGTACAAAACCACTCACATATTGAAAGACATTTCTACAGTACACAATAAAATTTAAATCACATTGCATAAGCGGAATATATAACCATTTAAATGAATTTTATAACCAAATTCATAAGGATAGCAAGAGTAGAGTTAGAGAATGCCCTTGCCTTAATAACAAAGTGGGGTGTTCTGAACTCGAAGTTGAAGCCAAAGATCTTGCTCCCAACTAGTGAGCTACACCAAAACCAACTCCTTGCTCAGCAAGCTAAACCCACTGAAAAAGACCAAGGACCAAGCAATGAAACTGAGCACCCTATGACAGAGCTCATTTCATAAGCACCAAAACTGAACAGTGTTTCCAAAAGATAGCTCAAAAACCAAAAATAGAACCATGAAATGAAAAATGGAGAATCCCCATTAATAATGCACAAGTAAACAACCATATTTCTCTCCAAATTGAACAAATTGACTCCATTTCCGCAACCTTTCTAGGCATCAATCCCACTACCTCAACAGAGAAACAAAACCTTGCCAAAGCAAATGACCGATAGGAAACTGAAGTCATTCAACTCCCATAAACATGTCGTAGCTGCATTAAAGACTAAACCTATCTTTCACTGCCACCTTCACTAAACACAGCGACAGCTCTCCAGAAGTACACATACTTATCAAGAACTCCCACTTACCCATGCTCGGAGTAATTCACATGTGCAAATAACAACCAATTCCCACTAACATTCAAACATAGCAAAAACATATAACTTGGCACAGTGAACATATTATAACACAGCCAAATTAATCCAAGTTCACGACACCATAGGGAGAATCCCAAACCATAACCAATGTTAACAATTCACTAATTTAACTTTTCTAACCATAATACAAGAATGTTAGGATATTATTAATCCCCCTTCCATTTTAACACATATCTTCCCACTAACTCATTCTATCATAAAAGACTTATTTTTTTTCATTTAAATTTCAATATTCATTTAACAATCAACACTAACATAATAAAATCATTTATACACTAGCATTAAACATAAAATTAACCTTATTTTCTTTCACAATAACAGACCAGTATAACATCGAAATCCTCATAATTGAAAAATTAATTGCAGAATAAGAATTCCTTATCCTTCTTCCAAGTAACACAATTTCCCAAGTACCAAAGTCAATAGAGAAATGGATAATTCAGAAAAGATAGTGTCTGCAGATATTAAATTAAATCCAATGTCATAGTCTAACCAAAATTAACAATTAATAGCCAAACTATATATCCCTAATCTATCTGAGATATAAAATGAAGTTAGAACAAAGTTATAATCTACTTCTAACCAAAAGAGTCTGAACATATCAAATCTGAACCAAGACATAAATCCATCCTAGTAGTACTAAATAAAGATGCAGAGTAAAAGAAAACCAAGCCAGAAGTAGATAGGGGCATGACACCCTCCCCCACCAACCTAGGCTCACTCTTGGAAGCTTGTAAACAAGTGAGGATGTGCTGCCTTCATTACTACTGCATCTTCCCATGTAATAGATGTATCATCACTGAGATCCCATAACACTTTTACCTGCTCTACCTTGTGACCTCTGAGGTTTAGTTCTCTTTGCTAGATAATCTGCACTGGTTCCAGCATCAGTTGACCATCTTCCACCTGTAAATAATTCCAATTTAGAATGTGAGCAATGTCAGGAATATACTTCCTTAATACAGATACATGGAATACATCATGGATTCGTGAAAGACTGGGAGGCAAAGCAAGTCTGTAAGCAACTGGACGAACACGCTCGAAGATCTCAAATGGTCCCACAAACCGTGGAGATAGTTTAGATCCCTTACCATACCTAATAGGACTCTTTCAAGGCCTAACTCGAAGAAATACCTTGTCTCCAACCTCAAACTGATGCTCAATCCTATGTTGATCAGCATACTTTTTCTGCCTGTCCTGTGCTATAGAAAGATGCTCTCTGACATGTTTTACCTGTTGCTCCAAGTCTTGAAGCATCTCAGGACCTAGAATAATTCTGTCCTCAAGATTATCCCAGCTCAAGGGTGTTCTACATGGTCTCCCATACAGAGCCTGAAAAGGAGCCATAACAATAGAGCTATGATAACCATTGTTGTATGTGAACTTAACAAGGTGGAGATACTCCTCCCACTTACTCTGTCTGTCCATAATGTACATCCTAAACATGTCTTCTAATATCTGATTGACATGCTCAGTCTATCCGTCAATCTCAGGATGATATGTTGAACTGAAATTCAGCTGTGTACCTAATTCTCTCTGCATAGATCTCCAAAGTGAAGATGTAAAAACTGAATCCCTATCAGATATAATCTTCTTAGGAATTCCATGTAACTAGACAACTTGATCCATGTAAATCCATGATATATATGGAGCATTGTAAGAAGATCTTACTGGAATGAAATGAGCAACTTTAGTTAATCGATCAACTACAACCATGATTGCATCATGACGCCTGGCTGAAAGTGGTAACCCCACTATGAAGTCAATGGATATAGTATCCCATTTCCACTCTGGTACACTGTGAGATTGCAACAAACCTCCTGGATGTTGATGCTCTGCCTTCACTCTCTGACATTCCAAACACCTAGCCACAAAGTCTGCAATATCCCTCTTCATACCTGGCCAGTAATGGTACTGTCTGAGATCGGCATGCATCTTCTTCACACCAGGGTGCGCTGAATAAGGTGCCTTATGTGCTTCAATCATAACCAAATTCTGAAGATCCCCATTCTCTAGCACATAAACACTACCTCAGTACCTCATGAGTCCATATGTGCTAATAGAGTAGCCCTCAAAGCGACCCACTAAAAGACTGCCACTGTCAATCACTGCTTTGACATCTAAGAACCAAGGATCCGAAGACAAGTTCTGAAGTATTCTATCCTTAAGATCCACTGTGAGGGTTAAAGAAGAAAGTTAGTGACGTCTTCTACTAAGTGCATCAGCCACTTTGTTTTCCTTACCCTGCACGTACTTCACTTCAAAGTCATATTCACATAGAAACTCCATCCATCTGCGCTAACAAGCATTAAGATTGGGTTGTGTGAATAAATACTGAAGACTTCTATGATCTGTATGCAACTCAAAATGTTGACCCAATAAGAAATGTCTCTATTTGGTCAATGCATGCATTACAGCTGCAAGCTCCAAATCATGCGTAGGATAGTTGACTTCATGATTCTTTAATTTCTTGGATTCGTAAGCAATGACTCTACCATCTTGCATCAACACTGCTCCTATTCCATCTAATGAAGCATCTGTACAAACCACAAATGCCTTAGATGGATCAGGTACTGCTAACACCTGGAGCACTAGTTAAGCATTCCTTGAGATGCTAAAATGCTGCTTCGCATTCCTCTGTCCAAATGAATTGCTTTCCCTTTCTCTGAAGTGATGTGATGGGATGAGCTATCAGAGAGAAATTAGATACAAATCTTCTATAGTAGCTAGCTAATCCCATGAAACTTCGCACTTCTTAGACATTGGTAGGCACTCGCCATTCCACAATCCCCCTAATCTTGGCCGGATCCACAGCTATACCCTCTCCTATGATAATATGACCAAGATAGCTAATGTCAATTTTGAAAAACTCACACTTCTCGAGATTGGCAAAAAGGTGGTTCCTGCGAAGACATTCAAAAACTAGTCTCAAATGCTGCTCATGCTCTTCAAAGGAATCTGAATACACAAGGATGTCATCTAGAAATACCATGACAAACTTGTCAAGGAAAGTCCTGAATACACCATGCATTAGGCTCATGAAAAATGATGGTGCATTTGTTAGTCCAAAAGGTACTACTGTGAATTCATAATGCCCGCATCTGGTACGAAAAGCTATCTTGTGGATATCAGCTTCTTGAATCCTTAGCTGATGGTATCCAGATTTGAGATCAATTTTGGAAAACACCTTAGCACCCTTCACTTGATCAAACAAGTCATCGATGCGAGGCAAAGGATATCTATTTCTGATGGTCACTTTATTTAGTTGCCTAAAGTCTATGCACAGCCTTAGAGAACCATCCTTCTTTTTGACAAAGATGACAGGTGCTCCCCAAGGTGAGACACTAGGTCTTATGAGTCCTTTTTCCAGCAATTCCTCAAGTTGAACTTTTAGTTCCACTAACTCTTGAGTGGTCATACGGTAAGGAGTCTTGGAAATAGGCTCAGCACCAGGCAAAAGATCAATCCTGAAATTAATTTCTCTTTTAGGAGGGATTCCTAGAATCTTAGTAACAAAGATATCTGAAAACTCCTTCAAAAGTGGATGATCCAAGTTGGTACTAGAAGAAACTAGTTCATCAAAATCATTGATAGAAATAGCAAACAGTTTGCATCCCATGCACAAGCACTTCTTGAGTTGCTTAGCAGAAACGGTCCTAACTGAAATAGGTCTCTTAATACCTAAAATGTACTTGGATGTTCCAAAATCATCAATACATCTGATAATCTTTTCTCTACAATCAATGACAGCTAAATGCTAGTCCAGCCAATCCATTCCAAGAATAACATCATAGGAACCCAAAGGAATAACTCTAAGGCTAACTGAGTAGTAAAAGCCTGAAGTTGAATCTCACAATCTACAACCACTAACCCTGCTTCTACCTTAGATCCTGATGCCAACTCAACTTGCCATGCCCTTTCAGCTTTATTCACAGGAATTCCACATTGTTTAACCAAATTTGAAGAAATAAATGAGTCGGTGGCCTCGGAATTGAACAAAATGGAAATTTTCTTACCTTGGAAATTACCTTTTATTTCAATTACGGTATTCTAATGGTCATCCTGCCTTTGATCTATGGTAGCGAAAATACAGTGGTTCCTTCCAGAATCACCTACAGTGGCCTCAAAACCTACTGCCCTAGATCTACCTTGGTTGTTGCCACAAATGGGATAATTCCACTGAAAATGACCCAATTTCCCACAGTGGTAACATTTCGCTCCTCTCTTGATACTCTTTTGCTGCACCAAAAATGCTAGAGGAGATACATTGCTCTGCTGTCCACTTTGTGAAGACAAAAATGACTTGGGCTGCTCAGGTACTTTGAAACTCTTGTTGGACTTAGAGAACTTTCCAAACTTCCTTTTCATGAACTTGCCACTAGAACCACCTGAAGTTGCCCTTGAATTGCCTTGAGAAAATCTCTGGTTCTTGCTACTATTCTGAACAAGAGGATTCACTGCACTCTTGATCGCACCTCCACTAAAACCTGACTTCATCTCAGTCAATTTGGCTTGATTAGAGGCTTCTTGAATAGTTTTAGGCTTGAAAGTACGCACTTCTTCTCCAATTTTGGGATTTGATCCCCTAATAAAATGTTGTACTAATGGATTTTCATGTTCTACCCAACCGGAGTACTTCTTCAACTCAAAGAATCTCCTCTCATACATATCCACTGTAGCATTACCCTGAGAGATATTGAAAAATTCCTCAGATCTAGCTTGCTGCCAGTATTCTGACATGAATCTCTCACAAAACCTTTCAACAAACAATTCCAAGTGACTTGAGAAATGTTGACTCCAAGATGCTCAAGTTCCATGTTCCACCATATGGAAGCAAAGGATCTGAGCTGCATAATAGTCCAGTGAACTCTGACATTACTCTGATAATCATGGAGGATAAAACATCTTTCGATGTTTAGCAGCCATGCTTCAGTAGCGGTACCTTCCTTGGTTCCATAGAAGATAGGTCCTTTGAACCTAGAAAGGTCCTTCAACTGAGCCCTTGCAACAGGATTCTCAGCAACAACTAGGTTTGCATTAGGAACTTGAACCACATTAGCATTTTCATTCGCTCCCCCACTGAGAACATTGTTCTTGGCTTCAATATCATCAAGTCTATCCAATATCCGTTGGAGAACTTCAGCCTGAGGTTCTCTCAGATCACCTTGATTAGATCCTAACCCACCTTGGTGATCTTGCCCTCTACCCTGGCCATGTCCTGGACGTCTGCCCCTACCTCTACCAACTCCAGCATCAACTGGATCACTGTGCCCCATGGGCACCTCTTGTGACAGGAGGCATGCTCAAGACCTTAAATAATAAAGAAGAAAGAAAATCATTATTAACGGAAGCAAAGAGATATAACCCCTTTTCTAAACCCCGAGCCCCTAGTGTTCAAACCTAGGCTCTAATACCAATGTAACACCCCATATACCACTAACCAAATGAAAATAAACAACCACAAGAGATCCAATGAAATTAACTTGAACAACACAACAATTTATTTTTTAACAGGGTACAACATATAACTAAATTACAAATCAATTGACATAATCAGTTATTTAAATATCCAATGCAATCTATTACATGAGAGTATATCATTATACTCAACATTTAATACAAACATACTAAAAGTTCCAAAATACATCTAATTGATCCTAGATATCCTAAGCACTATTTTGATAACAAGTAACCAGGTAATAATCTGTTTCCCATAAATCTTTACAGCAGTCAACCATTCCCCAAAAAACATAGTTTTCCTCATCTAGAAACCTGAAAACACTAGAATATAAAACAACCACAACAAACAGGGCTTAGTCAAACAGTCTAAGATAATGGAATTCCTCCAAAAACATATGCATCATATAGGTTAAAACCTTAACAAAATAATCTGAACCATGCATATAATAATAGACATATTTCATCATTACAAGAAACATTTCATTTCTAATCAACAAAAATAATCTCGCAAAGAAAATGACAAGGTGATGATCCACCAGCTTTGTGTATATACATAAGAATCAATGATCAGTAACCAATAGGAAACTTGAAGAATTCATTATGCCAGCCTTATTCTTTCCAAGCAATAAGGTAAAACCATTCCCTTACTTCACCAACATGTGCAAGTAATCAGGGCAACCTATTTTATCTTTTTAAATGAAACCCATAGCCCATGAATTATTAAATTATCACTTAGTAATTAACTGAAAAATATTCTTTCGCCATCAGGCTCAAGACAAAAGTCAGCTTCCCATACTAAGGATCACACTTGCATTATCTTAAAACACTTCATGCTACCAAAAATAGCTAACCATAGTAAAAATCTGAATTAACAAATCAACTATTAATGTATACTTAACAACTGAATCCATAATACTGAAAACAACCATTTAAAATTTCCACATACATCCATGAAACCACCTTCCAAAAATAGCCACAGCAAGCATCTTCTTTTCATCACTCAAAGAATAACTTAAGCAAAATTCCAATGCTATTTCTAGAAACTTAAACAATATTAATATCCAATTCCTAATATCTAATTGCAATTTTAATAACAGAAAAGTGGAAACATCCAATTCTATTGTCAACAATAATACCAAAGATTCAAATCCATTCTTCTGTCACATCCTAAATAACAGAGTTATTTGTGAATCTATAGAAAGTTAACAAACAACTTTATACTAGAGAAAATGCAAAATTACACATTAACTACATAATTACCACCCATATAAAAATACACTTGATCAATTCTATTATCTCTATTACCAATTCACCTTTGTACATACTTGTAGGCATAACACATATATGTACATGTGTATTTACACTTCATTACGTGTTATATACATATATACATATACATTTCTACAAATATATATATATATATATATATATATACATATATATATATATACATGTATATATATATATATGTATATATATATATACATGTATATAAATATATATAATATATATATATATATGTATATA